>QVOA01022716.1:0-38700 GCA_014825685.1 Pseudomyrmex cubaensis
TATATTGTGCGTTTTTTCACGTACCTCTAAAATCGGTGTGCACGAGAAAGTAATTATAGTACCGGCTACCATGGTTATGAAATATTTCGCGAGCCGAAACGCAAATAGACATTTTTCTTTCAAGACGATCTTATCCTCGTAAGTCGACCAAGTCCAGTCTTCCTTCATGATCTCGACCACGTACTGCATATCCTTGTGATGAAGCAAATAGATGACGAGACGTATTACGATGAGATAAAACGCGAAGCAGATCAAAGCGCACTCCGTCATTTTGTCGAGGTCGTCAAAGTTGTAAACCACGTCGGCCGTTACGGTGACGCACATTGTAACGAACTGTGTGTACACGTTATAAATGACGTGTTAGATTATTCGCATAAAACTTTATTCGACGTGGAAATTCGGTGACAGTGCATTTATCGAAAAAACATTTTGCAAGAAATTCAATTACATGCGAAGCACATTTTGAACGTTGATTTAATATATATCGATAATTTTTTATTTTTTCGAAATCCCGTGTTTTTTTTTATACACTTTAATATAATTTGTCAAATTAGCAACTTTTTACATACCAGAAAAAATAACCAGAACGAGTGACAAATCCTGAACAGCGTCGCGCTGGCGCGATGATTCTTCTCCAGCGGCCAAATAGAGATTAATTTGGCGGCCATCATGACGGGCCTGATCAGATTATCGTATTCTCTACTGTAATACCGGAATTGATACTCCATCCGTTATTATTCTCCTCTTAACGGCTCGTCACCTCGACAATGCGACCGCGACTCCTGACTATTCGCAAATGCGCGGAAGAACCGGAAGTCCATCATTCGCGATCTCTCGGTCGAAAAGTCGACATGCCAATCTGGAAAGTGCCAATCTTTTTCTTCCCTGCCATTCTCCCGACGTTCGATCGCGCGCGAACGACAGGATAATGACCGGATATCATTCTTATGGGTGGCGTAATGCCCGAAGTTCGAAACTCTAGCTTGCGAACTTTTATACGAGTGCATAGACGTCGACCCTTTCGATGAAAAAAGAAAAGTATTTTCTCTTTTTTTTTTTACAAAATTGTATGTGTACGCACAGGAATTTTTATAGCACAGGAATTCGACATTTGCTTGTTTTTCCAACAATTATATTCGTTCGCGCATGTTTCAAATATTTGTAAAATATATAAACAATAGTTTTCCAAAGAAACAAGTTTTTACGTCGGGACGATTGTGAATTTCAGCCTCTACGTCAATGGGTAGAGACTTGAAGAAAGAGGGAGAGAGACAATATGTAGACATGAATATTTTAGTGTGTGGTTATGCTATGTAATCATGTAACGTGTAGAATGTATAGAATGGCAATAGAGAAGACTATATTCTATCTCTCGCTAAGTGATTTTCGACCTTATTACAACAAGACTGCGCTATATCTACACACATACACACGCACACTAAATGTTCTAAACTGATCTTCTTTATATAAAACACAGTTAAAATGTACAATAAAAACATAAAAGAAAATAAATAAATATTAAAGTAAAATATACAATATTATTTATTCATATTTACTATGTTATTGATATTTACTATTTATTATTGTTCTGCATATGCGCCATACATATATTACATGTAGTAGTCAATAAATGTACGTATACACATATATTGGTATTAAGAGACGCGGTAGCGTCTCGACGCCAAGTACATAAAAGTATCCGCCGAATGAGTGTCTGTCTCAAAAGACACGGAGAAACACGGAGAGACAGGGAGAGACCTCTCCCTGTCTCTCCCCCTGTCTCCAAAGACACGAAGAGACACGGAGAAACACGGAAAGACAGGGAGAGACAGAGAGAGACAGGGAGAGGTCTCTCCGTGTCTCTTTTTGTCTCAAAAGACACGGGAGAAATCTCCTTATTTTGTGACTTTTCTGTCACTTGGTCGACTGAGATGCTGTTAATCTCCATTGAACAGCATAAAAATACCGAGTAGCAGTTTATAGTTATTTAGAATATGTTCGCTTTAGACATTTACGCGTTTTGAGCGCCAGTCTATCTTTGTTTTACATTTTTAAAACGCAATAAAAATGGACATTATTTTTGTAATGCGGATGCAAATTCAATTACATATCGATCTCTTCGTCGATAGTATCGCATTCCGACTTCTCGATTGCGTTCGGTTGAGAATCACTGTCAGCCGCGCGTGCCTCTCTCGACGCGTACATAACCTACTGGAAGTGTTTTGGAAGTTATTTGCAAATATTGATGACTCGGTGAGCACAAAAAATGGTGCACGGGCGAATCATTCTGCAAATCCACTAGCTAATAAAATAAAGCTCCTAACTAGAACGGCTATCTCGTGCAGATTGAATGTCAGTAAAGTTATAATTTGTCACACTAATAATTATATATAGGATAGTGTTAAAGAGCTTAGAGCTGGACTTAAAGCGACACGTATACAGTATTAAAACGTTCATGACGGCTGACAATCTTGTAGGAAATGAAGTGTCATAAAAGCATAAGATAAAATACGAGAATGGCTGCGCCTTATTTAGGCGTGAGCGACATCGTTCACCTGAACGTTGGCGGCACCAGGTAGATCTACACTATATTTATAGCGACCATTATTTTTTGTTACCTCTTTAAGAGTTTTTTTACAGGGAGTATTTACTTAACTCTTTTAATGCAACTTGAAAGTTTTTATTGCCTTGCAATATATAGTTTATATATATTTTTATATATATATTTTTTATATTATTTAGTATTATTTAGTAGTTTTTATACAAATCAACAAATTGTTTTCCCTTTTAGATTCTCTACATCTCGCCAAACATTGACATGGATTCAGGATTCATTCTTCACAGCACTGTTAAGTAACAGAATTGACAGTCACAAAGATGAAACTGGTGCACTGTTTATAGATAGAGATCCAAAATTGTTCTCTATTATACTGAATTATCTTCGTACGAAGGACATTGATCTGAAAAATGTAGATATTCGAACTTTGAGACATGAGGCTGAATATTATGGGATTACCCCTTTAGTTAAGCGTTTGATACTTTGCGAAGACTTGACTCAATCGTCTTGTGGTGATGTGTTGTTTTATGGCTATTTACCACCTCCAAGTAAGTCATCTCTGATGCTAAGTGATGCTATTATTGTGTCACGTAATACATAAGATCATCTTTTTATTTCTTTCAAAGGCATACCACTTCAAGAACCAGTTGCTGTAACCTCGAATGTGAGTGATGTTTCTGTTCATATTAGAGTCGGTTCTGCTCAAAACCCAAGAGTCGATGGACCATCCACCTCACAAGCAACAACCACTAATTCTACTAATCAAAATACTACTAATCAAAATGCAGGTATTTAATCTGTCGTCAGCAGACTTAGGATCATGTTTGATCCATGATTTAATAATTATCGATAGTTATATTGTTTCTTCACTTAGACAATTCAAAAATTAAAATATTTATTTAAATATTTGTAAAAGTTTTGCCACTGGCAAAAAATGATTCTGAGAGAAATTTTGATAAGAAACTTTGACGAGTTAAGTTTGACAGTGAAATTTTGCAGCAGGTTCACAAAATTACAAAGGAACACTAGGAACACATGTAAGAAATTCCTCTTTGGATTATCGATTGCCACAGCGCGGCCTACCGCATTCTCGCACACCTTCTTTAGATCTGAGACACGTAAGGAATAATTCCGCGGATTTAAATAAACTATATAAAAATGACATCGGTCTGGTATTCGGACCCCAACAAGGTGAATAAAAAAAATAGTGTTATTTTTATAAAAAGTTATTTTATTTCTGACATTCTTGGAACTATTTTCCAAGCAGTTTCGTCATGGGTTGATCCACTGAGGGTGCAAATTATAAAGGCACATCACAACTGGATCGTGATCGCTTACGCACACTTCATAACGTGCTACCGACTCAAGGATTCGTCAGGATGGCAACACGTGTTCACCAGCCCGCACATCGAGTGCATAATAGAACGCGTTGCAATAAACGCGAAAATGGGCAGCGGTGCGGATGGCAAAATGGTCGCTATATCGTACAGTAGTCAAGTCAGACTCTGGGGTGTATCCGAGGAAGGAATCAAAATTAACGTAGGCACGTTCAACTTAAACGTGCGCGTGGAATATTTGTTCTTCATAGGCAGTCAGTTAGTCGCATTGTCACCGACCGGGAAAATCGGCGTGTGGCACGCAATGACTCATCATTGGCAGATACAGGACGTGGTACCCATCTTGTCTTTCGATACCGCGGGCTCGTTTCTTTTATTAGGTTGCAACAACGGATCTATTTATTATATTGGTAAGGACAAATAACATTCTTAAAACTGAATCCGAGTGTTCTGATATATAACCAATTTCTTAAAAGTTTTGACGTTAACAAAGTTTTCAAACTTGATTATAGACATGCAAAAGTTTCCTTTACGAATGAAGGATAACGACCTGCTCGTGACCGAGTTATATCGAGATCCGAGTTACGACCCTATAACTGCGATATCTGTGTATTTGACGCCGAAAACAAGTAAGTCTCTCATATTTATTCCTGTGTCGATATAGGAATCTGATATCAAGTAATAAAAACTACACAAATCTAAGATAAATTTTACTTATTTAGAAGCAGCTAGTATCATTTTCTCATTTATAAAAAAAAAAAGTTTATAAAGCTAAAATGGCACTTACATTATTTCTTGGAGTTATGTAGAGTGCAGAATTATATAACAACAAATTAATATTTATCATTGCAGTAAAATTAATTCCCCGAGGACGATTTCAATTGTAACATGTAGTAAAATAAAAACCGGACGCTTTTAAATTTTGATAATAATAATTACGTAGATGTAAATACAACTTATTCTTACTAATTAGTGTATATTTTAGACATTTAAGATACATAGAAATGTTATGAAGTTTGATGTTCGTGTTTTAAAAATATTAATGAGGGATTTTATTACATTCTTTGCTTCGTCATTTCGTACAACTGGATAAATAGCACAAGGCAAGTATGGGTCGATATATCTTTTTCATGTTCAGCAAATCGTACAAGTCATCTGCCTCCACTTTGTGCTAACTGCATCAAACGTGAATCGTGCAATTTAAACAGGGGCAAATATGTACACCCTTCCTCTCCAGATAACATTGAGTTTTATGTCAATGCACTGGCATTATAGTGATATCTTTATATTTTTATAATAGTAGTACAGAAACAAACATTTGTGTGTTTATGAACAAAAATATTTTTTCAGATAAATTATTTATTTTTTCACGAATAAAATGGCAACGCAAAATAAATATAAATTCTTTTTTATTAGATGAGAATATGAAAGGATATGAAACATTTACGATTAATTATAACGATTGCACACAACTTAATATACATACAACCCTGCTATCCTTATGCGTCCAGTTGTACTAATGGAATGTTCTCTTTGATTTATTGGTTAACATTGCTTTATGCAGTGGATTTAGTTATTCTTTATCGTTAGAGCTGCTTGCTTGCTCTTCCTATTTATAGTAATATGTTCCATGCCAGCATCTGAGAGGGGAAGGGGAGGTAATAGAAAATATATACCAATATACCTTCGCTTGTGTATTTTTGTTTGTTGATATAAGAAATTTCTAGTAATTCTGTTTTTTTTTTAATAAAAGTAAACCACATTGATTTCAACTAATTAATATTTATATATAAACATATATAGTGTTGTCGCTTATTTAAAAAAATTATTATAAATTATAATATTACAATTATTACATTTTCTTTTATAGATAATAGCTTCTGCTTATTGTTGCGATGTGCAGCATGAAATATTTTACGCTTTGAAACATTATTTATATGTATATATAAAATATTTAATATTAATAAGATATCTAAGAACATGTATTTATATAAATGTTGTTTCTGTGTATATTTTCAAAATATTGTTTTTTTATCATTATTATATTATTATGTATCAACAAAGTAATTTTCTGATACTTTATATCACAACAAATTTTATTCTATAAATTATGAAATTAAGTATTTTATTCCCGATGCAGGTCTCTGTGGAAATTGGATAGAAATTGCCTACGGTACAAAATCCGGAAGTGTCAGAGTGATCGTTCAGCATCCTGAAACTGTTGGTCATGGCCCACAGCTATTTCAAACCTTTACAGTGCATCAAAGCAGTGTGACTAAAGTACGTTCAATCGACTTTTATTTAGCAAAGAATTCGTTCGTTAATATGTATTATATAAATTGAAGTATGACGTTGCATATGTTAATTTACATATAAACTTCCATAACACGTAGGTAACACTTTCGGAAAAGTATTTAGTATCGGTTTGTTCGGAGTATAATCACGTTAGAAGTTGGGCGGTAACTAGATTCCGTGGAATGATTTCAACTCAACCGGGATCGACGCCTGAAGCGAGTTTCAAGATCGTTTCTTTAGAAGCAATCGATCCTTGCGTCAGCTACAACGCCGGCAATGATTTCGGTACATCATATATCATATCTTTCATTATTGTTTGACTTATTTATTTTAGTCTTTAGTGATTTTTTTTTATTTTCTTTCACTTTTTTGTTCAACAATATTCTTTTAATTCAATTGTTTTTTTTTATTTAATACTCGGATGATTTCCAGGACCTTTTGGTGAGCAAGACGATGAACAAGTGTTTGTCCAGAAGGTCGTACCTGAAACTGATCAACTGTTCGTCCGGTTAGCGTCGAACGGAAAAAGAGTTTGCGTAATACAGTCAGTTGACGGTAGTATTATAAGTTCGTTCTATGTGCACGAGTGTGAAGGTTCTAGTCGCATGGGCTCAAGGCCCAGACGCTTTATATTCACTGGCCATTCTAACGGCACTATACAAATGTGGGATCTCACGACAGCATTGGATCCGTCTTTCAATGCCATTCAAGGTATGTGACACTCTCTTTCTCGCGCGCTATAGTGACGTAACAGAATTGAGCATGATTCACATTGTATGAAATTGCACAGGAAGCAGAAAATTAACATGAATTATGTATTTGAAATAATCTTACAGGAAACAATTATTTATTTTATATAATATATACGTTTGTACAATATTAAGTATATTTATTTATTAATCTGCTAAGTTAAATTTTTACACTCTGTATAATATTTCATAGCAACAGACACCTCCGGTGGTCCTACGCCAGAGGAGCTGTGGAAGTTACTAGATCAATGCGACTTGAGCAACAGCCACTGCTCAACGCCTTGCATCAGTCCGTCGCCTTCATTAATTGCGGCCGGACCCAGAATCAAGTCGAGCAATGTGATGTTTCTTAATCAGTCGCAAAATTCGGACGCGACACCTGGACCGAGCCAAACTTAAAGAGACCGATCGCCGACTGAGGTAATCAGAATCTGCATTTATAGTTAATTATTGATAAGTTTTTTTTCTTCGCGCTAGAAACAATCGAAAAACAAAAAGTCTGTAGTCAGTTCCTAAAACTAATTTTTTTTTTTGCATCTGTACATGCAAAGTATGCCGTCTTAGAACTTCACCAAAGTTCTTTATTTGTCTGTTTAACGCAATGCAATCTAAACAAAGAACGTAACTGCACTTATAATCTCTATGAAGAATAGCCGTTAATGTTGAGATGATTATTTTAACGTAATGCATTTAATGGTTTACTTATGTATATAAATGCACGTCTAGCAAATTTGTTTTTAAGAGATTTGATAATGTCGCGCGCTATTGTTCTCGAAAGAATTTTCTATGAAAAACGAGGAGTCTTTATTTATTGTTATTAATAATACTTTTTATTTACATATTATTTATGTGTGTGTATATATATATGTACATATATATATATGTGTATATATGTATATATATATGTCTAAGTTTTTCGAAAATTATCTCTAATAAAACTTTTTGTACATATTGGAGAATTTATTCGAGTTTTTGTACTATATTTATATCGTTATATATTCTTATTAAAAAGTTATCAAATCCTCTTAAAACAGATCACCTTTATCTCGTGTAAATCTGTTCGGTAAGATAAACTTAGAAAGAAATATAGACGTTGTCTAAAATTACGGACTGATAGATAAGACAAGTTAACACGTTTTGTTTATACTTATATATTCTGTATCATTGTTATAAAGTGAATGAAAATAATCGTATATACGAAAAATTTATATAAGTTTTTACTCTCACGTTTTAATACTTGATAACGTATTGAAACAAGAGTGACAAATTCCGTCGAATTTAAATGGACGCTTTATCTATATGTTCACAAGTTTGCTTGGAATCAAACGTGAAACGTTGTTATCTCAATCAATTTCTAGCATTTTTACTTTGATTGTGAAACACTTAATAATTACATTAACATGATATTATTATCAACATTTTATGCCCTGAACATTATTTGAAAATCTTATCATAATGTAAACTTATCTTCTCGATGAGTCTCTTTCTCGATGAGTCTCTTTCTCAATGAGTCATTTAACAAATGGTATACATTATGTATGCAATTAAACAATATTCGGACATTAAATTACATTATTATATATATATTTGTATTTATGTGTACATAAGTATTTATTTATATATTTTTGTTTTAGTTCACTGCATATATAATGTATACGTGTGTTCACTAACATGTGTATGGACATGTATAAAAACGCATTGTAATGTTGTTGGGTAACTCGTAACTTTTCTGTGATTCAAATAAACCATTTGGGGTATGTGTACAACTGCGTACTCACTTATTTGAACATCCCTCATCGCTGCGATACGTATGGATGTAATACATATGTATATATCCTGTATACATAAACTGTTATAAAAGTATAAATAATCAGAAGTATCCTTCCCGAAATGTTCGTAATAAGTTAGATTCGTCGTTCCATAAGTTTATGTTACAATTTGTGTTTGCAAGAAATCTTTAACAAAGATTAATATAAATAATTGATTGATCGTGAAACAACGCAATTGTGTTGCCAGCGTATATGAGTACATGTTCAATTCGTAAACATCAGATTTGTCCTCATCTTGATTTCGCAACCAAGTTTATCTATCCGATAGAATTAATTGTTTGACAATTAACTATAAAACTGTAATGGAATCTTAGGCACTATGTGGTGATGTTATTAATAACAATATGTCGAGAGCTCACACGATCGATTAAATTATGTATCGTTATTCAGTGTTTATATAGTTAAAATTAGTAATTAATTTAAAATTATTTCACACTCTCTGCAAGTCTTCAACAGATAATGAGTTATACTCTCTGTTAGACACAAATATAAAAAATATCACACAACAATTATATGAATTGTTAGATCGAAATGGAGCGATTATGACGGATCCTGCGCGAAAATTTGTAATCCTAATATTTGTTTTTGTATTTGTGTTGGATTGCGTTATTGTAGAAATCGGACGTACATCTCATAGAAAGGTTTTAGTCCAGAATAAATTATTGTAATATAATGACGGATGTGTCATTGGAGTCAACAAGAAGCACCAGGCGATCAAACCAATAACAAATAGACACATAAGTCCGGCTCTCTTTAGCGGATTTTTGTACGCCACTACTTCGGAAAGATCGGGAAATCCCATGTGATTACAAAACGAATGCACGGCGAATGGTGCAATAAAATGTCCTAAGAAAAAATTATATAGAGAAAAATAATATATATAAATAATATCAATATAGATAATATTATATAACATAAATAACATATATTTAATAATATATATGTTTACTGCAAGAAAAAACTTAATACTAAAATAATTCTACCTGTCTTTGCGAAGAGGAAAGCCGCATATGCTCCGAACAACGTCGTGTATGCAGACTGGAAGCCTAGAATTACAGCGCGCGATTTACAAAGAGGAAGAGAAAGCGAGATTTACAGATATTTAAAAAAAAAAAAGAAAACTTACGAGAGCAAAGAACTTACAGGACATAAACAACGCGTGCTTGATATCCATTCCCATCCTTACTCTCTCCACTACATGATGAAAATGAGCTACTCCGAAAAACAACGGACACACAAATATGGCAGTGGTTGGCGTGAAGCACTGCAAGAGCAACGGCAACATACAAGCGCGAAAGGTCCATTCCTCGGACAACGGAGCTACCACTTGATTTCGCCACCAGATTAAAGTTCGTACACTTCCCAACCAGTACATCGGTTCTACAATAAATATTATTTTAGTTATCGGGCTCTCGGTTCTCAGTTGGATTTAAAGTATTAACCAGTATATAGTCGCCATAGCCCGCTAAGTCCTTGGAGACTCAAGGGACCTAGGAACAAGATCATCGTTAAAAGTAACGGTATTACAGTCGCTTGTATTAAACCTGACCATCGCAGACCCAACAACTCCCAGATGGTTGCCTATTAAATGCAATATGTAATTGTAAAAAAATTATTATATATATATATATGCATGTATGTAGAACGTTCTATGTACATTTCAATCAGAAATACCTTTTGAAACACTTTCTCGTTTAATCCAAAGTACAACGATGCCGGCGAGATGAGGGCCATGATAAACACGCTAAAAAATCGTTTCTTTATCGTCGACGGATGTTCTCTGAAACAAACGAAAATACAAACTTACTAATACACAGTATATACAAGTTAACTTTCGCGGGTGACGAGAGCTCATTGCAATATCGTCGCGTTCGCGCAATTTAAATATCGCGCCGAATGAATCATCGCGAGCTCAGATTCAGATTCGCAAACCTCATCCGGCGAATTGTCACTAGAATCGTCAATTCACCAGAAATCCATTTTACATGAAGTCGCGGCGACACTGGCGTCGCTTGTTCAAAAACCTCACGAGCGATCCCACCCGATCGACAGGGGGCGCTACCACGTGCTAGACGGCGTGCGTCAGTCGCGAATGTCTATCCATCCAGTCGGTGTGAAACGGTGCGTGTTGTGGTTTATCGGGCAAGTAACACCGTGTGCGGACAAAACGATCTCTCCTCGCAAAGGGGAGTCACGCTACGGTACACACTCGGGACGAGAAAAGAAAATAGTGTGAACAGTGAACGTTCTGTTGACATCATCTGTACATACGAGTTACCGACGCTGCTGCTTGAGGTTTTATCGTCGGATCGCGGAACGTAATAGACACGTACCTGTTGTGCGACGAACACCAGACATACAGGCTCGCCACGTACACGATCGAGAGCGCGAGGCACGCGAAAATCGCGGAGATGCAATTTTGCGAGGTATCGGTACTTCGCTCCGCGGCCTCCATAACTCCATAACCGATGTCGGTCGCTTGTGTCGCGCTCCACTGCGGAAGGGGGGCTCGGTAATAAGCCCCGTGGCGTCCGTGGGCGAGGAGACCAGCGGAGCGGCCAGGGGAGCCAGTACAGTGGCAAGGAGGGTCAGCGGGGAACAGAGTCACGGCGTGGCGCTAGTCGCGAATGGGGGGCGAGAGGCGCGCGGTACTAGGGGACAGAAACTCGTCCGATTGGCGGCTGCCTTCTGGGCCAGTCGGCAAGTAGAGACTACTAAAAGAAGATGGCCGCCGGTTTTGTACGGTGGTAGTGTCGCTATTGTGCAGTGTGTCCTAAGCTTTTGGCAGCTTCTGCCGTGCGCGTTCGCGATTACGGGTACCGCGGCGGTCGCCCTACTACCAGGGAGGGTACCTCGCGCATCCCTGGAAGCCGGGAGGTAGGCCGAGTCGCGATCGAGCGCGGATTAGGAGGTGCAGAAGGAAGAGGAAGAGGGCCGTGGGCGGCTGAGGAGGAGGAAGAGGAGGAGGAGGACAACGACGGCAACGGGGACGTACACGAGGACGACCGCCGAGAGCCGCCGACGACACGAAGATGCCGAGCGCGTCGTTCTCGTCGTCGCGCAGCTACGTGCGGAGATCACGTCGGAAAAACGCGAACCGGATCCCTTTACCGTCGAGAACCACTTCGGGTAAGCGAGCGAGTGTGTGTTGGCTAAAGCGTGCGAGCGAGTGCAACGGAGAAGGAGCGAGCGAACGAACGAGAGTGTACGAGCGGACGAGCGAGCGTGCGAGCGAGCGAACGAGCGAGGGATGAACGGAGACAGCGAGCGCGTTAACGAAAGAGAGACGGAGACAAAGAGAGTCTCTGTATCGGAGACTCCATCCGCTCCAGGATACCGCTGCACACCTGTCCGTGTCCGCCATCGCCCATCTCGTCGTCCACGTCGGGAACACAAGCGGATGTCGGATAAATGCCACGCGACGTCGCTTTTCTACTCCCCAACGAGTAACTCCGCCATCTCCGTCGAGCCTTTGTCTCCGTGCGCGATGTGTACGCGTGCATCGACGCGCACACCTCGTCACACGCTACGTGTACCTCCGCTCGCCATAAAAATGCTCGTTTTTATCTACTTTTTTCTTTTTTTCTTACGATCTTTCCCGTCTCTTTCTTTCCTGTCGTTTTCCGCGCATCTTTGTCTCGTTTGAAATGCACCAAAAAAACATGTTTAAAAAAAAAGTACATTAGCGTGACCTTAAAACCGCAATTACAAGCGAAACGATTGATAAAACCAATCGTCGCCGCGGTGGAAAACAGATTGTCTTGTGTGTACTGTACGTGAGTTCTCTCTCTTGTATGTGTGGAAATACTCCGAGATATTTCTAAGCATCTCGACACTGAGGTTATGTAGCGCTGAGTGTGCATTCATTAGCTCTGTCTTTCTCTCTCTCTCTCTCTTTCTCTCAATGGCAAAGCTGTCAAGTGATGAGACGATCTTAACCACACTCGCGGTTTCGGCAACAAAGAAAGCTCGGCTGTGGTTTATTTTTATGCCGAACGATATGATCGATATAGAATTCCAACGCTATTTTGCTCGAGCGTTCGTTTCCAGATCGGACAGTCTCGTCCATTAAAATAATCGTCAATCGCTCTTTTCGCCAGTATTTATATAATTTCTGATTGGTCGCCACGCCAGCAGCCATGTTGCTTTTTTAGTGTTTTAGTGAGCGTTTTCTGATGGAGCGGCTGTGCTCCACGGGAATATGACACGGTACAGAATCCGGAAATTGAGATGGATAAAAAAAAAAAAAGGAGACCTTATCGTAATCTCGAGAGCTTCGACTGATTGCTGATGACTTTTCTCATCGGCGTATTCCGGATCGGATAGAAAAAGACAAGATATTTAGCTGTAGAGTCAAACGATACAATTTGTTACAACGTTGCGATAAAATTATCTTTATTTTATTTCGCTGAACGATCAAACCGCTCCGATCTTCGCGAACGTTTGCTTTTCTCACGTTCCGTATATGGTGCGTAAAGCGTATAGACCACTCGTATCGATCATGATCTTCCACTTCACGATCAATCCTTTGGAATGTTGGCTCCGGAATCGCTCCCTTCCCTGCCTCTCGTCTTCTTTACACAGTTCTTCTTTTTTCTTTTTCTCTCTCGCTTTCTCAGTCTTTTTTCTCTTTCTTTCTCTCTTCTCTTTCTTCGCGATTCCGAATCACCAACGATCCAGCTGGAACGGCGACGCGACTTGCGAAGTGTACGTCGATTGGTGCCGAATTTTCCAGTAGTCCAAGAGAGAAAGAGAAAGAGAGAGGGTATGGTACAGATGGCGACAGAGAGAGAGAGAATGAATGAGAGTGAGAGAAACGAGTGGAATGTCTTTGAGATTGTATGTACTTGAAATTGATATTTCGTGTCTCCGCGCGGAAACTTTTTTAAATTTCATATTAATTACATATTTTATTTACTCACATATATCAGCTTTTATCTGATGTTCGTAACTTTTTAAACAAAAAAAAACAATATTCATTATAAGAACCATTAGAGCAAACTTTCGAATAACTTGTGCTCCATATTTACTTATGCCATTAAAGTGCAGTACTGAATGAGTATAAAAGTTACGTCATCTGATAAGAATTATATAAAGTGTTACAAGATAAGTATGAGAATTCTTGAAAAGAAAAAAATTATTGATATTGCAAGAATTTATTCTTGAGATAATCAGAGTTTTATTTATTTGTTGCAATAAATAATATATATTATTTAACAAGACGTAAGAAAAAAAGAGGATTTGACACATCTGCTACATGAGATCAGTACTATTGATGTGTGTGTGTGTGTGTGCGTTTTGAGTAATGAATCAGCGTCGCTCCACTTTCGTGAAAAGACTCTGTGTGACCCGAAAACGTGATCGAGAGTATTCCCGACCCGAAATCTCGCCGTAGTCTCGTAGATCCTGCAAGCAGCGCCCTCCCGTGTGCGTGTCCGTGTGTTACCGGCTAGAAAGTGAAACGTCAAGATGCTGTTTATACGAGAGCGGAGAGTGGCGGAACGCGTGTGCGACGATTTGCTCCTTATATCGATGCTCGTTGCACGATAATGATTTGATAGTGAACGGAAAGACACCTGAATGTCAGACCTCTCGGCCTATCTGCTTTTTTGTTTTGTTTCTGTTTTTTTGACACTTTGTACTTTGGATTTCTGTCTTGTGATAGCGGGGATTAGTCGATAGTGAATATTGTATTGCGATAGTGATTGCAAAGTGACATTCTTTCTTATCACGATGATATTTTTCGTCGAAAGCGCATTACTGCGACAAAAAGCAATATATCGAAGTTTATATTGTGCACGACATTTTCATTATGTAACGTTTTTTGAATAGGAAAATGGAACGCGCGGTGATTTTTTTTTTTTTTTTTTTTTTTTTTTTTTTTTTGCAACATTATTCTTCACTACTGCCGTGCAAACTTGCGACACTACGCGCTTTGGCAATATGCATCAGCATATTTGTAAAACAGGTCACTAACTGGTGTAAAAAGTGTAAATCTCTCTAACGGCATTTGCTAAAAATTGAAGTATAATATACCGATTGTTATTTAATATTTGTTCAATGTTTGCTCAGTATTTTCTAAATTCTTTTTATTGTATACGTAGTTTTTTTTTTCACGGATTATTTTTTTTTTTGAAATTGTCAGCAAAACCACTACTTTCTAATAACCGCATGTTTCAATTGCTTTTCTTTTTTTAGCCGAAGCATGCGACCTGCCATGTCCAGCATCAAATCAAATACTGCCTGGAGGTGGAGTTGGCAGTGGAGGCGGAGGAAGCGGCGGACGCGGCTCGTCCCCTAGTGTATCCGGGGTGGCTGCGCCATCGCCGTCTCCTCAATCGCACTCGTCCCCATACGACTTGAGACGCAAAAGTCCACCACATCCGGATCCGGCGCCTGGAACAAGTTCCGCTCTACCGCCATCGGGTGGCAGTAGCATTGCTGCCACGGTCGGTTCGTCGTACTTACCTGCGAGGAAGCGACCTAGACGAACGTGTTCATTGTCCACAGATGGTAACAGTTTAACAATTAACAATTATTAACAATTAACAATTAATGTACGATTAATATGTAAATTCAATTTTTTGTGCTGTGTAAAACTATAAAAAATATTTCTATATAGCAAAGAAAACTCTGAAACTATTCTCTCATTAATGTTTAAATTTCAATTTTATTTATTGTTGTGTTTTGTTTAATGTTCTAACGACACATAATTTCTTATGGCATAAAAGGTATAAACACAAACACAGCAGCGCATTATCTTCAGTACGAGCTGCCAGATGAAGTGTTACTCACAATATTCAACTACCTTATGGAGCAGGATCTTTGTCGAGTCTCGCAAGTCTGCAAACGCTTCCAGGCGATTGCGAACGACACGGAGCTATGGAAGTCATTGTACCAGCAGGTCTACGAGTATGATCTGCCGCTGTTCAATCCGGCGCCGTGCAAGTTTGAATTCGTGTCGCCTGACGAGTCCGAATATCAAAATCCGTGGAAGGAGAGTTTCAGGCAGCTATATCGAGGCGTGCATGTCAGACCCGGCTTCCAAGACTTGAAGTTCAAAGGACGCAATCTGCCGTACTTCAATACCATTCAGGGCGCGTTAGATTACGTGGACGAGTATAGAAGTAACAGCGGTGCCTCGGTGAGCGGCGGCAGTACAGCCGTAAGCGGACAGGGTTGTTGCAACAACAGTTCTCAGACTAATGGAGAGGACACATCGACGCAACATTTGGTGTTTCTTCACGCTGGCACATACAGAGGCGAATTTCTTGTGATTGATAGCGACGTGGCATTGATTGGCGCTGCGCCGGGCAATGTCGCGGAATCCGTTATTCTCGAACGAGAGAGCGAGTCGACGATGATGTTCGTAGAGGGTGCGAAGCGCGCTTACGCCGGACATCTGACGTTAAAGTTCACACCCGATGTTACGAGCACGGTGCCTCATCACAAACATTATTGTTTGGAAGTGGGCGAAAATTGCAGTCCTACTGTCGATCACTGTATAATCAGAAGTTCGAGCGTAGGTGAGTATATGCGATAACACTTTGTTTGCATCAGACTTAAAGAAAATGGAGTGTGTACATTGAGATTTTTTCTTTCTCATTTTTAGTGGGTGCCGCAGTTTGTGTGTCTGGCGTCGGCGCTAATCCGTTAGTAAAGAATTGCGATATTTCGGATTGCGAGAATGTCGGTCTGTACGTGACCGATTACGCGCAAGGTACGTACGAAGACAACGAGATTTCACGGAACGCCTTAGCCGGAATCTGGGTGAAGAACTATGCGAATCCGATCATGCGACGGAATCACATCCATCATGGTCGCGATGTCGGCATATTTACGTTCGACAACGGACTCGGTTACTTCGAAGCCAATGACATTCACAACAATCGGATAGCAGGTTTTGAAGTCAAAGCGGGTGCGAATCCCACTGTTGTTCACTGCGAAATACATCACGGTCAAACGGGCGGCATTTATGTTCACGAAAACGGCCTGGGACAGTTCATCGACAACAAGATCCATTCTAATAACTTTGCCGGTGTGTGGATCACGTCGAACTCGAATCCGACCATACGTCGGAACGAGATATACAACGGTCACCAAGGCGGGGTGTATATATTCGGTGAAGGTAGAGGATTGATCGAGCACAATAATATCTATGGCAACGCGTTGGCCGGCATACAGATCAGAACAAACTCGGATCCAATTGTACGACATAATAAGATACATCATGGTCAACACGGTGGCATTTATGTGCACGAGAAGGGTCAAGGTCTGATAGAGGAGAACGAAGTCTATGCCAACACCTTGGCGGGCGTATGGATTACGACGGGCTCGACACCGGTTTTGAGGAGAAATCGGATTCACAGTGGCAAACAAGTCGGCGTATATTTTTACGACAATGGCCACGGAAAGTTGGAAGACAATGATATTTTTAACCATTTATATTCAGGAGTACAAATAAGGTAATTTGTTTATTCGTAAAGAGTCGAAAGCTCACGAGTTTCGATAATTACTTTTGAAACGTAGTGTTAATTAAAAAAGTTTTATGAACGCGTGTTTCTTGTTAATCTAGAACTGGCAGTAATCCGGTAATACGCGGCAACAAGATATGGGGCGGCCAGAACGGCGGTGTTCTTGTGTATAATAGTGGCTTAGGTTTACTCGAACAAAATGAGATTTTCGATAATGCAATGGCGGGCGTTTGGATTAAAACGGACAGCAATCCAACTCTCAAGAGAAACAAGATATTTGACGGACGAGACGGCGGAATCTGTATATTTAACGGGGGCAAAGGTAAAGTACACATGCCGGGTTTGCAAAATGTCGATAATTCTCGTATCGGTGGCCGATAGTAAAAAATATTTATATGACCAATAAAACCGCTTTCCAGTTAAACGTGCAAATAGTACGCTTTACACATTTATTTAAATGTAATTTGAAGAAAATCCAATGTTTGTTCCAAAAAATTTAGGTGTTTTGGAAGAAAACGACATATTTCGCAATGCACAAGCGGGAGTGTTAATCTCGACGCAGTCGCAGCCGATCTTGAGAAGAAATCGGATTTTCGACGGATTGGCAGCCGGCGTTGAAATAACCAATAACGCTACCGCCACACTGGAATTTAATCAAATATTCAATAATCGATTCGGCGGTCTATGTTTGGCGAGCGGAGTGCAACCCACGACTAGAGGTAAATATTTCGTTTCTTGCGAAAGTTTTCATTTTTTACAGTGAGAACAAAGAACTTACTTAAACCGCCGCGCACTTCTTTTAGGCAATAAAATATTTAATAATCAAGACGCGGTGGAGAAAGCTGTTGGAAATGGACAATGTCTGTATAAAATCTCATCGTACACTTCTTTCCCAATGCACGATTTTTATCGTTGTCAAACGTGCAACACGACGGACCGCAATGCGATATGTGTTAATTGTATAAAAACTTGTCACGCCGGCCACGATGTGGAATTCATCAGACACGACCGGTAAGAGATATTGCTTGATTTCATTTCGTCACTTGACGAACACGAATCGCGCGACTATTTTATTATTGCATAAATATTTCTAGATTCTTTTGCGATTGCGGTGCGGGAACATTGAGTAACCAGTGCCAGCTGCAGGGCGAGCCTACGCAAGACACAGATACGTTGTACGATAGTGCAGCACCCATGGAATCGCATACACTCATGGTCAACTAGGAACTAACCTAAAATTAATTTAAACAATCAAACAATGTTAGAGCCGTAAGTCCAATAATATTGCCAGCACACGCAGTAATTTGTTGCCGAGTTCTTTATGATGATCTCTGCTTCACTTTGCTTCACGTACCGCATAAATACATGTTGTTCTTTTAAAACCATTTCTATTTGCAAAGATATTTTATTATTAATGTTAACACGTGAAATTACAACGTTACATGAAGTATAAAATAATATAATGTATAATATATATAAATATTAGGTCATTAAGTATGAAACTTGACAAATATACATATATTTATATTTGTAGGGGTTTCATACTTAATTATTCAATATAATATATAATATATATGAATATTATGTATATTATATATTCTTATACATTATACATTATACATTACAATCCAATTTTTTTTAGTTATATTTACCTCGTCGACATTATTGAGATTATCTCTCTTATTATCTCTCTTGTATCTATATTGTTTCTTATAATTTCTATTCTTCATTATCTTCTTGGTGGAAGATTTTGACATATGTGCCTAAAAAACAGTTTTTGTTACATTACGCATATCGCGTATCTATTGTGTTAACATATTTAATAGTGGATGATTAAATATAATACATATTGTATGTAAGTATATGAAAAAAAGTATTTATATATAACTTTACTCTCGAGCATTAATTGACGGATATATATATATATATATACATATATATATATTTTTTTTTATTTGAATAAGAGATAGAAGACAATTGTTTTGTATGCATTACTGATTAAGTTTTATTACAAATACCGTTATTTCTGTTTTCAAGTGGCTCTTGTTAAAGATTTTTAAAGAAAAAGATCGCATTTCTTATGAGATCAAAAGAGCAATGAAGAACTCGGCAATCAAGAAAATCGCCAAAAAGCGATAGTAATAAAATAACAAAAGGAAATCCTCATATGTAAAAAAAAAAACTACAATATAATATTAGGTATATCAAATTAATTTAAACAAAGGAAACGCTAGAGTAATCCAACTTTTCACGTGGTCCTTTTTATCAAGATTCCGCAATTCTCTAAAAAAAAAAAAAAATAAATAATCTTCGTATAAAATAAGCGCAGTGCTGATCTGTGTAAAATCGAGGGTTAAAACAACAAAAAAAGGAGGAAGAAAACATGTGTATACGCCATATAATAAAAGACACTTTTCGCCTCCTAATGTGTGTGCTCTAACGAACTGCTTAAAATTCAAAGCTGCGATAACGTAGATAAACGAACGTGAGTTTACACAGTGTGAAACCAGTGTATCCAGAATGTAAATTGTGTATATCGAACGCGAAGCAGTAGTGACATTGAGAATGGATAATATAGATACTTGCAAGTCTTATTATCTATTCTCAACGGAGAACCGCATCAAACACCATATAATAATTTAAAAAAAAAAACGTAAAGCAAATTATAAATATATGGTTTGCACTAAAACAAGTTGATACAAAGAACAAAAGACTTCTTAAAATTACATCAGTGTAAAAAAAAGAAAAACAAGAACGCAAGTAGTGTGTGTTGAGTGTCACGCTTGTCGGAATTGAAAAAACTAATTGCGGCAACAAGGAAAATAATCAAGAGAAGAACGTAAAAAAAAATCAACGCGTCACGGAATGTTACGATCGTGAACAATTAAGTGCAACTTCGATTAAATAAACTTGTTTGATCAATTTGTCAAGTCTGTGCGGTACAAATCTCGAGGAAGGGGAGAACGAAGCCGGGGAATCCGACATTATGAAGATCTGGAAGACATGAGCGTGTAACAAATGTCTAAAATATGTGATATACACTCACACAGGTGGAATAAATCAAAATGAAAGATTAAAAACGCGCGTTCTGCTAATTTTTCGATGTAAAACGTATATCTCTCGTAATTGTAACAGTTCCATTAATCGCAGTGGTGAAAAAATTGTGTGACGATGGCTCTAACGAGTTGCCTCCACGGGCGAAGTGCATAATAAATAAGTACGGACTGAAGATTTCGAAGTTAAATAAAAACCAAGAGAAAGAAGCGGTGTGAAGACAAGAGTGTGTGCATACATGCGAGTGTACAACGGTGTATACCAGTGAGAAAAAAACAAAAAAATGCAAAAGTTACAAGCGTTCGAAATGTACTGTCGGAAAAGAACAGCTTTTAAAAAAGAAATTTCGAATTTTTCAGAGTAATCCGATTTTTTTAATTAATTACGTTAGTAAAGTAAACGAGTCTAATCGCATTACTGTAATATTTCCGGGGAGCGGCATACGCGCTCCCCACGCGAAAGAAAAGGAAGCGCCTATTAGCGATATAATTTTAGACCGAAATCACTTTTATTTACACAAGTGGTATACATATATAGATAAGTAGAGAGCGAACTGTCACGAGGCATCATTATTGCGGACTTTTCGTTCGAGAAATTCAATAATATAATTCTCGTTATTGTATATGCGTATATATATATATATATATATCTTTTGTATGTTATATATATGACGGAACGGCGCATAAAAATTGCCTTCGAGCTTATCGATTCGGAAGAGTAATATATATATATTAATGCGGTTTGTGATTTTGAAAGAATTGTACATGATATATATCTCAGAAAAATAGATGTGTGAGTGGGCGCAAATTATCGAAAAATATAAAGAAAGGGCACTTTTTATGCGCGCGCTCGCGTTTAAAAGAAATGAAAACAAAATGTGTATCAAACTTTTGGGTTCTTGAGTGATATATTGTATGGTCTGTTGTTTTGTTTAGCAATTTGTTTAAATTTACGAGAATTTCTGTGGACCGTAATTTTGTGTGACACTTGAAGCGGAGAGAAACTGCAGAAGAATGCGGCGATGCGACAAACGATACATCATTTTATCCGTGTGTAACTAATTAAGTGCCAAGTGTGTTCTTCGTTTCTCTCTTCCGAGTTGAGATTGTGCCGATTTTTTTATTCGTTTTTGTTTTTGTTTGGTTTTTTTTTTTTTTTTTTTTTTTTTTTTTTTTTTTTTTTTTTTTTTTTTTTTTTTTTTTTTTTTTTTTTTTTTTTTTTTTTTTGTGTTTCTGAACAGAATTATTGTGATATATTTATAGACACGTATTTAAATATGTTCTTTCTTTTTTATCGGAACATTTGAGATAGAGAAGGAAACTCGCGTGCACACACATACACACACACACATACATAAAATATGTACGCATACACACATACAGAAGCACGTGTGTTCGTCATCTCTACCGAGAGAAAAAAAATAAAACGAAATTCTCGGAAGTATAAATTTATCATTGTCCGTGCGCGGAGCGGTTTTTCTCTCGCATGCGCGAGGGAAAGCATTTTTCTGCGATTTCTACTCTCTCTTACACACACATACACACACACAAACCATATCGAGAAAAAGAATTTTCCTGTCGCAGCAAAACTGTCACTGCTATTATTTATCCGAAAACAACAAAAATTTGCCAAACGTCACCAATTTCTTTGAATTCGATATTACACTCTTTCGCGGTTATTTATCGTTACATTTCAGAAATATACTGTTTGTGTATATTATACAACAAAGGTGCAAGGAAAAGTTTAACGTGTTAATTTGTCATTTAAACGAGATCATTTGCACATACACCGCGCGCACGCGGAAAACTTTTACCAACAAATAAGATTGGTGTTCCTGACAAGTCTCCTTGGCCGCTTGTACTGTGAAAGCGACTAACAATACTCGCTGCGACAGTGACAAATTCGACTGTGTCAGCGAATTCTTCTTCTCTGCGAAGTTTTAAGTATGTATGTTGAGTAATGTTTCGAATACATTGTTTTTGCGCAGCAGCCGTGTATATATGTATGTACGTATAGAGGAGTATACCGAGGCAGCCAGCAACCAAGCAGCGAGCGATTCGTGGACTCGTAATAACTTCCCCGGACCGCTTCCACACTCTCCGCTTGCTCGAGCGTACGCGTTTTACGGCTTACACCCTCGTGACCTAAAAATCCTTAACACAAAAAAACAAGAAGGGGAGAAAAAAAAAGAGGCAAACAGAGGAACACACGTATATACACGCGCACCAAACGCGAGAGATAGGTAAAAATAGGCTTGCACAAAGAACTTCCACACTCATAATGAATCGAAACTCTCTCGTATATTCGGCTGCGGTCCTAATGTTTCTGTTTCTAGTTGTTGAATTTAGAAGGATAAGGTTCGATCACACACATATACATACACAGCAATCCGCCCTCTCTCCCCGTCCTTCCGTTGTGTTTGTCATTCTCCCGTGTGTAAGATCGGCTGACGCTACAAAAAAAGAAAAAAACAAAGAAAAATAAGAGCTTCATCGCACATTTACAAAGTAACGATCGTTTCAAGTTTGCGAAGTCTTAGAAATAGACAGAGTGACAAGAGAGCGCGAGCAACTTGTTACAACAACAAAAACAACAATTCTCGAACAGAAGAGATATTCTCAAGAACCTATCAGAACCACAATTTTTCCCGCTATGCAAACGGTACGCGAACGAGTTTCAGCCATTGAAACAAAAAAAAACAAAAAAATGACAAATGTGAGCAATAGCGATTGCGTTGATTGTGCGTGTCGGATTGTCGAAGCTAATCGGATTAGTCGCAATTAATGCAGAAATCGAAGTCCCAAAAATAAACGGCGGAACGCGCGCCAATTGTTTGGACGCCGATTATTCGAGCATTGATTTTCGCTCGACGATCGATAACCCGAAGAGAGTTAACGAAAGACCGAGAAAAAGCATTTGCGTATTGTAAGAGTTTTTATCACAAATTTGTATATATTATATTTACATATATATATATATTTTTTTTGTTTTTTATCTTGTTTTTTGGTTTTATTTCGTGTTTATATATTTTTTGTTTGAAAATTTTATATGGGTATAATCGAGATTTTATTGTAATTAGTTGAACTCAATTTTTGTTCGGATAATCGGTGTGTACGAGATGTTCTCGCATAATAAATTTCGCAATCTCCCTCGTAGTTTATTAACCACTTGAAACGTGATTCGGGAATAAACTGTTTGGAGAGGCAAATAATGAATGCACGACGATCGGAACAAATGTGATCGCGTACAAGGAAGCGATTGAATCCTCGTCTTAATCTTGATCTATCGATCTCTCTGAGTCGCGAATCTCTCTCGGATCACTCCATTCCATAAACAACCGTTTTCAAACATTAACTCTCTCGACTTTTTGTCAGCAAGTACTTGCCATTATTAACGTTAGTTGCCATAGCCCCAGTGCGGTAGAGAAGCTAGATAGAATTAAGAGAGCACAGCGTTCTTGTGCAAACACACGGATCCGCAAAAAGATAGCAGTACATATATAATGTAAATATTAACTTGATCATTATATATACATAATTATATATATATAATTATATATATATATACACAAAATATATATTATATATATATATATATATACAACAACTTATATATATATTGATTGCACTATTATACAAAAACAAAATATATCATTGTCGATTATAATTTTTTATTTTTTTATCCTTTATTGTTAATTTACATGTATATGTTCCGTATGTTTTCCGGGAACGAAAAAGCGTGTTTGCCGTGCGTCCGCTTTTACAGCGCTTTTAAGACGTACATAGACGAGGCAAGAGAAAAAGGTCGATTAGTTTTTTATATGATTGAATAAATCAGAGATGCCACCCAAGTAATTATTTATTCCGGCGAATTTTGGTCAGTAGATTTACACAGAAAAAAATATGCCTAGCACTCTAATTCTCTCGTGTTAAAGCGATAGTAGTGCGACCGCAAAAATAAAAAAAGAAAGTCGTACGTCGTGATTGTTCGTTTAAGATTGCGATCTTCGCACGTAATAATTACACAGCACTTAAGTAACATTACGTTAATCGCGAGAGACTGTATTAACCCTTTCGCGACCGACGCGTATATTATTGCGTTTGTGCCACGCGCGGAATATCTAAATTATCACGTTGCATGTAATGTCACGAAGTCAACAATAAGAAACAGCAATTTCTCCTTATCGTCTATGTATTTAAACCGCGTACAAAGCTTGTTCTGTTGTGTAGTTTTTTTTTTTTTTATTTGGCACGCGTGAAAAATTTATTGGAAAATCAAAGTCAATTTTTCAAAAACAATCTCGAGGAAACGTACAAGACGCACGAGAGTCACTCATAGCTCTGAAAAAGTATTTAAGAGATTAAAGAGAGAGAAATGACTGTATAAGAACTCGTAAAGTCGCGTGAAGAAGAAATAAGTAGGTGATAATAATAATAATAGTTTTGTCGTGCGTGAGCACGTATTGTTTTGTAACTTTTCTACGGAAAGTAGTCTTGTCACGCAAAAAGAACGAGCGATCCTTACTCACGATGATTGTAGAATCCGTGCGAGAAATCGTTGTTTCGACTGATACATGTGTTTCTTTCTGACGGCGGAAATGCAACGGAGTTGACCGTAAGGTTCATTTTTCCACGGGTGCGACATCGAGAATTGAACTAGTCAAAGTTTTACCGGTTTCAATCTCCGATACGATGGAACGGAATCGCGATCGCATTGAATTTCAAGTTAGATGAGAGTTGAAAGGGAAAAAAAGGACGAGAAAAAAAAACGGCGCGCGAGCGAGAGGCGAAGAGTAGTTTTCAATCACGCTGTACGCGCGATTCCGTATGACTCCTCATAAAATGGCTCTAAAACAACAGCTCGAGTCTGCTTTAATCCTCTGTGAACCTGTGTTGAGTGTCTCTGACTCGACATTAAATTCCGGCCAGTCGAGACATGTGCTAGCGACTTCAAAAAAACTATTTCACATGCATACGAAATGAAACAATGTCCCAATTGCCGGACATTTATTAAGCAAATAATTATGAGACAAGTAAATATGATAACGGTTCTTAGTGTTTCAAGTATTTTTTTAAATATGTTTTTAAATATTGGTTCCCACAACTTTACATATACAAATATTTTGTTATAAATTGCTTCTTTTATAAGTGTCCGGCTATTGGAACAATTATCTTGTACACATATTTAACGATTGTACAGAGCTTCGAGCGAAGACTGATTTTAATTGTTTTTTTTTTTTTTTTTTTTTTTTTTTTCCAGACTTGAATCATCATACAGTTCGTGTGAATCACCGAAGGGATAAAAATACGCGAACTCTGACATAACGCGCGTCGAATTGTGCACGCGGGCACGCACGCAGTCTTTCGCGATCGATAATACTAGGAGAAGAATTTCCCTTCCGCGCGGAACCAACTCGTATTATATATTCTAACATTTTAAACGCGCGTTCTTTGACCGTCCCACATTAAATAATCTCTGTGTAATTGGATTATCTATAAATCTCAGATTAAATTTAAACGGAAAGCTGATTGCGGTCGTTAAATAATTAACGAGACAAGTGACATATTCGGCGTAACGTACATTCGATTCCGAATCGAGTTACGGGACAAACACGAAAGTGTCAGCATGAACGCGGCGTGTAAAGGACTAACTCTGTTTTAAGCGAGTCGGGACATTTTCTATTTTTCACGAGCCAATAGTCGCAAAAATGCCAGCGAATTGAAACCGGTTCAATTTCGGTCGGAGTTTGAATTTGAAACGTTCTGTATAGAAACGTTAAAGTGATTTTTTTCGCGGCAATGAAATCGTGATTGGCGTAAAAAGTTCATTCTTTTCGCAACGCGGGAAACTGAGCCCGATCAAGTTACGCTTTCGTTCCGTGGAAAAATACACGCAAAATAAATAAAACGCACATGTAAATACGTGTAATGCGCCAACGTGTTGGAATCTTTCGAAGAAGTTAAATCACACGCGAGAAAAAAAAAAGAGAAAGAGGGTAGTATATATGAGCGCGTGCCTTTCTGCCATCCTCCTGGTATTATAATTGTCACCATTTTCGTTACATCGTAACGAACGCTTCGTGCTCGAGCGAACGAAGATTTTCTACTGCATACACGTACAATATTACACATCGACGATAATTCAGTCGAGTTTTGCTCTGTGCCAACTTAACTCTCGCGTATATCTTTTTTTTTTTCAGCAAGACGGAAATGTTTCAGCATATAGCACATAATTTTTTCACCGAATGCATAAATATTCGCGTTTTTTGTATATTCGAGGATGTTGAGAAATGTTAGAGAATTTACTGCAATGTCTCGCGCACGGAAGTGAACGCTCGAATTTTACCAAGCGAGAAGAGAGAGAGAGGGAGATTGGCTCCAAAAAAGTTTGCTTAAGAATCTACCGTAATGTCTGAAAGCAACGCGCGCCCGAAAAATCTGGGACATTCTGTACAATATTTTTTCCTTTTTACTCGGAGAAATAACGTCGGTCGTTCTCTCTCTTTCTCTCTCGTCTCGCTCTCTGTCTCTCTAAGGTATTAAGTTATTCCACGCCTTTTGCAATATCGCGTGTTTTAGAGGTAATATTCTCTAGCGTCACAGACAATACCTACGGGACTCTGTCGTTTACCGCGTCCGAATTACGGGCACCGCGAAAGCTTCCTATTGATGTAAATTATATTACTCCCTCTCCCCCTTCCCACCGCACCACGGGGAGGAACTTTGACTTTGCATCACGCTGGAGGGTTAAGACGGCGGCGTAATCTACCGTAATACGAATTTCCCGCAAATCCGCGTTCGATGTAATCCGTGTACGATGCGCGCTAATCTTCCTTTGTTTCCGCTAAGACTTTCCGCTACGACTTAGCGAAACTGACGAGGAACACGCGATTACGCGAAACCAGCTACTGTGCCTTGATTAATCGACCGGGTATATATTTTTCATTTCCTTCCCCGGCTCCCGCTCTTCTCCCCTTCTCGCCTCGAATTACAAGCGATGATCCAGAATGAGGTAGCTAAAATCGCTAATCGGTGCCAGTTAGCCCGGATTGACCGTTCGCACCTACGTCAATTAACTCTCTCACATTGTGATTAATCATGCTCTATATCGCGTTCCGCTTTTGTGTTACACAGGGTGTCCTGAATCTATACCCTACGCCGTGTCTATCTATAGAGATACTTTCGATCGATGTTTCGCGATGGGATTTTTCCTTAATGGAGATGTCTTCATTTGTCGTCGTGGTTTATAGACAAACGACGACAGGAACGATTTTCACTTGGAGAGAGACTACTACGTTTTCCAATCGACGTAGTCGATTCCAAGAAATCGCGAGCTTAGAGACGCGACTTAAACGACGATCGGTCTGGGTATGCGTTTAAAACGTCGAGGATTTTCCGCCAAGTAGTTAACGTTCTCGCTTCACCTTTATTGCAAGGAGGAAAGGGAACATCGTTGCACATGCCCGGTGTAATTTCCGAGTCTAGAGACGGTATAACGCGAATTGTTAACGAGAGTTAGTTGGTCAGTCGGTCAGGCGTGGTTAACAAAGTTTTTCTTTATTCATCCGCGTTATGGACAATATCTAGCCGGGCCGGGCTATAAACCGGGCCAGCGACGCGAGACTCGGAATAACTTCATCAGTGCTGCATGTGGCCCTCACGGCCACTCCGGTAACGTTAGTCAATTATTAAACCGCGCTCTACTAACGTGGCGCTCTGCTGTTTACCTCATGCAGGATAATTCTTAATTGAGCGTGCCTCTATAGAAGCACGCGGAACGCGTTATCATTCCGGAATAACTCTCGCGAATATAAATACACGAATTTTTTTAAATATTGGACAAAAAACAATGACAAACGTAGCGTCAGAGATAATTTTTTCCAAGTTTTTCGACTTCAGCCGCGTAGCTCAGAAATTGCGTCAAAATTTTTCACGGAAAATTCGTAAAGTGCGATTTTTTCAGAAAAATACTCGTAAAAAAATTCTGATGTTGATTTGTTGTTAATTTGACTTAGAAAAGGCAGTACGAGCAATGTCTTGCTACACTTGGTTTTGTTGTACTTGTTTTATTTTATAAATTGGTATATTAATTCAAATATTTTCTAGATCTTTTTTCTGAAATAATGATAGGCTGCACATCTCCAAGATGAATGGTCAAATTTTAAAAATGAAATGATGTCAAAAACATAACGGAGTTGGCACACACTTCAACAATAGTCACAAACTCCTGGCAAAATGCCTTTTTATATCATTGCATTATTTCTGAATTTACTGAAGAAGATCCAGACTAGGATCAAAACGTTTAAACTTCTATATTAATTTACAAAATAAAACAAATACAATAAGACCTAGTACATGACTTGTACTGCTTTGTCTAAATCATTTTAATTTCAACGAGCATCAATTAATATTGTTGTTAATTTCTTTATAATGTCAAAACTGCAATTGCTTGTACACAGAGAGAGAGCGGCGTGTTTTTATCGATCATCCTCTCTGAATTTAATCTAAACAGTTAATTAACCAAGTCCGTCGGTGGCGATCGATCCTAAGCGGCTTTTCTCACGGAGAGAGAAACCCGAAGTGCTGAAGCGCGAGGCGATTCCGCTTTGGGACGAGGAGGAGGCAAAGAGCCACACGAACTCTTCGGGGTGGCGACCCCGAAATTGGTTGCGAGTCTTCCGCGTGTGTAAATAACTCGGCTCGCGCGAGCAGCAGCAACAACCTCGGCTCTGCCTCGGATTTTGTACACGAAACACTCAGCGTTCTGATACCTTTGCGAGAAATTCCTTCGCTCATAATTGAAAACAAAAATAAAACAATTTGCGAAACGAAAAAAAGCGAAATAAAAATCAAGCGCGATTCAAATTGAATTGAATCGGCGTGATATTGAATTTCGATACGCAAGAAAGTATTTTTGTTTTTTTTTTTGATACAATTACAAAATATATTTTCGCGTTGATAACGAAACAATCGAACTCGCCTTGTTTCGCAATTAAAACGCTTCTTTCGAAGCCAAAGTATTTCTATCCGCGCACGATTTTCGATGTGGCAATGTCAATCGAGGGTCTAGATTGCACGCGAGGGACAAGCCGCGCTCTGTTCAAGTGCACCGAACTCAATATTACGCACGGATATCGGGTCCGTCTTCGTAACGGAAGTGCAGCGAATGCACCGGAATGGTTCGCTGCACATTCGTGACGAGAGGATCGGGCTGGCTTTCTCTCTGCTATTGAAACGTACAATAGAGATACATATGCGCAAAGGCTAGGCTAAGGTGTAACGCGATTAATGTTTCACTTCGACCCGACGTGCCGCCCGCTCTCGTTCGTTGCGCACAAAGTGCAGCGGGCGCACAGAGAGCTTTCGCGCCCTTTTGAAGGATTCCGAGCGTTTTAAAGGGACGACGATGGCTGTCGCCGTGTTGGCTTCAAGCGTCGAGATGTCAATATTTTTTCGCGCGATATATCGAATCTTGCACGGCGCTTGGAACTCTGTACATTAAATATTTAGTAAAGAAAATCAATACTTCGAATATAAGCGATGTTTTATGAAAACATATAGACGGATTTTTTCGCGTTGCGGATGTACACAAAAAAACGTTCATTAATAATTTCGAACGCGAAAAGTAAGTTAGTTTTTTTTTTTTTTTTTGTTTTTTTGTTTTTTTGTTTTTTCTTTTTTTGCGTTTTATCGGTTATTTTACATTTCGTTGATTCTTTTTTTAATTAACAAATAATTTCAATGTTTTTTTTAGAAAGGACATGCAATTGCAACGCGAGGCGGTTTATTCCCCCGACGGATTGTATTATAGTGTATCGTATCATCATACATGATATATACGTCACACCGCGTGTGTATGTAAAATTGCAAGTAATTACCTCGCGATCTCTCCTCGTGTCTCTACTCGCACAAAATTTTCTACTCGAAACCGAGTAGAATAATGATCCTCGCGACAAACACGAACCATTAAACCGGAGTTAATTAACCATGGCCCGCGACATAAAAGCCGACTGCATCAACGCTCGCTTTACGCTTGGCTAATAGAATTACCTATCTCCGCTCGCGTTACGGTTAAGACTTCAGATGCGGGATGCAGAGAAAAGAGGAGAGAAAGAGAGAGAAAGATGGAAAGTCGTAAAGTCGGTCACACAAAGGGTGTTCAAGGTGCGGAAAAACCTTGACCCTTCCTCTTCGTCATAAATCACTTTCGAGCGGTTGCGGATTTAGCGCGCGACGACACGGTATCGCGCGCTAAATTGGCTTATTTAAGAGCCGCCTAATGACGCGTACGCTCTCGCACAAAGAAAGAAGGTGGAAAGGTTCTCGCGTAAAACGGCCGATCAACCGACAAACCCTTATATCGGCGTTGGTGGCGGAAGCCCTCTCTTTAGAAATGCGCGGCGGCAACCCTATAATAAAAAACGGGCTCGCGTGATCGTTATGACGGACTCGTAGGAGTCCGCGGCTGCAAATCGCGCGCGAGCATACGACCGCCCCGTGTCATAAAGAACGAAGGAGAGAGAGAGAGAGTAAAAAAGGTACATGAAAAACGCACGAATTACCATGTGTCGCATACCACATTATACTCTATTACGACATCGCATCTCGATAACGCTCTAAACGATATAAGTACCTAAACGACACACCGTTTAAGCCGTATCCAACCCGTAAATCTCAACTCTAGCTGCACCAAGTGCCATAGTCCACATAGGTACACGATTACAATTTACATAGAGCTCGATATAAGGCGTCAGCAACGCGCTGATGGTTGAGAGAGAAAGCGAACGAGTGAAAGAGAAAGAGCGAAAGAAAGAGAGAGAGAGAGAAAGAAATAGTTATTATAATTATGCAGGCAATTAATTCTATGACTATTACGACTGCACACAGAGTGAGAGAGAAAAACTGAGCGAGAGAAAGAGAGAGAGAGAGAAATGATACGAAGGTGTGAATGAATGAATGCGAAGCGGAATGAAGGAGTTATACATCGTAACACGCGACTCGATCCGATTCCGAGGAACCGGAAGAAGCGTTCTCGAACTACCGACACACCAATGCGACAATATACACGTTGAGTGATTGATTGATTTCCAGTCCGCCTGTCGCCTCGGTTACTATACACATCGCACACCCGGTACATCCGTTTATATCTTGTACATTATTCTTGCCGGCTTATTTTTCGAACGCCGTTAGTCTGCGATTAGATTTGCCGCTTCCACTTACCTTTTTCCTCCTGAAAGAGCCGAACCCTGAAAACACATAGCGGTGGATGATGTTGATGAGAAAAAATTGCGAAAGAGAGTGATGAGAAAAAAGAGTGCGAAAACGAGAGAAAGAGAGAGAAAAAGAAAGAAAGAGAGAGAGAGAGAGAGAGGAGTGTGGGATTCGTGGATGGAACGAGACGATGGTGCGTGACGTTTTTTGCGAGACATTATCGAAACACTTGGAACTGTAGTAACAAGTCGCAATTGTATGTTGTAAACATTACTATTTCAAATATAATGCTATTATTAACAGAATATCAGTGAAGTATGTGCATGTGTGTGTGTGTGTGTAGTGAACTGAGAGAATCGCTGCGCGCGGTACGCGCGTCACGCCATTTTTCCGATAGTTTTTGGGCCGAAAAATCTATGTCGGTTGTTACGTGAAACACACAACGGACGAAACTCGCTCTCACGGGCGATGCTCGTGTAACAAAATGTTGCGATTAAATCCGACGTTTCCCGTCTGTTGCAATGTCGATTTTTACCGAAGCCGTCCGTTTTAAGACCCGCATGTCGACGCGAAAATGAAATCTCTTTGATCTTTTTAGCATCACGTGTCTGTTCCTGTTCTCGATCGGGTTTTGAGAAGACGTCGCAGCACGCGTATTCTTAGATCTTTCGTTCAGCGATAGACAAACGGCGATATCCGTTTCTGTAAATTCTTGTTTTTTTCTTTTTTTTTTTTCTTTTTTTTTTATTTGAAGAGATATATATATATAGACGATATTCTTTTTCTGACGAAGCTGTCGACGCGCGTTAACTTTTTTTGAATTACTAATGATCGAAATTGGATTGGATTTTCGCGAGATTGGATTTCCATGGAATAAGCTTTAGCTTTTTAGCGCAGATATAATAAACTCTTAATCGTAATTTAATTTTGCAGCACGTGAAGAGTGAAGAGAAACGTTGCTCCAATAAATAACTTCAATTACAGCGGCGTCTAAAGAGATGTTTGTTAAATGAAATTTTACTAAATTTACGTTAATTTTATATATAATTTTGATACTTTGACACTTTGCAGCGCGCATTAAAAGCATTAATGTCAACTGTCCCAACTCACAGAGATCTCCCGAAATGTGTTTTAAAGTGACTTTTATACACTTAATTGAGACAGAGGATATTTTGCGCAACACACACAAATTTTTAATGCGCTCTCTCTCGTTTTTTTATTTTTTTTTATTTTTATGGAACAAGACATGTCACTTTAGTTCTATTAGAAAAATTAATTGCGTCATAAATTAAATAGTTCGTAATAAATGTCAATAAAAATGAATTCACATCGAACAAGGGAGGGAGAGGGGAAAATTTCATAAGCGATATATAGTCGCGCAGGAACGTTGTAAAGGTAGGTTGACGTAAGCAAGTAGTTTTAATTCTTCTCTCAGAAACGCGTGGCCGTCACGTGTATAAATGCGCGCGTAACTAATTTTATTATTGTAATAAAGATTTACGTCATTTTCACGTCAGACAGTGCGCGCTGCGCTCGGGATATATCTTTATTTTCAGGAACATATATTTTTGCATTTACTGACTCGCACCGCCTGAGGAAAGTATAAATATGTCGCAGTGTTTAAAACTCGCGCGATGAAATTAATTACACGTGATTTACGCGAGGAAATGTAAATTTATCAGAAAAAAATGAGTTCCTTTATTCAATGAACACGCACGTTGATTTTTTTTTTTTTAAGTATGAATATCCGGTTTAAATAATAGAAATGTTAGTTTTGCAACATAAATGTACATAGAGAGAATATGCATTGGCCATTTATTAAAAACATTGACGAGAAGGCTACGAAAACACTGACGATAAATACACAAACGTTATTCAAATAATAAAGCTTTTGCGGATATGTATACCGCGCTGATCTCTCTTTGTTGACGAAGGGGAATAAATTGTAAAATATATGCTGCGCCTATCTGTTTCCTCTTTACCGCAAATGAGAAAACGAGAGAAAAAGAGAGAGAGACAAAGACAGGATAAAACATGGCAAAGACAACTATACAGGGGATATATGTCGGAATTATCTCTATTATCTTTTCATCATATTCTTCTTCCGCGGTCGACTTCGAATCGATTTTTCCTTCTGTGAATAATAAATAAAATAAATGATTCGTTAAAAAACACATTCGTATATTATAGTGATTGAAAATAAATTGTAATATATATATAAATGTTTTGCACGAACAAAACAAGAAAGCATGAAAAAGCCATTTTAAGGAGAAGTTTCATCGGAAGTTGGCGACATCGTATGAGCAACGAACACGCGTCTGTGTATGTAACGCGCCTCGAGGAATCCCACGGCATTTTTAATTACGCCTAAACGCGTAACGAGGTGCGCCGGCCGGTGCGCGACGATGAAAAATTCTCGACCCATATCCACGATGTCGTTTCCGACCACGGAGCGGAGAAAATACTAAAAATAACAGGATATGAAAGAGAAGGAGAGGGAGAGAGAAAGAGAGAGGTAAAAGGTGGCTCACAACTCTCGAGGCACGCAAAGGTCGATTACAGACGGAACGAACGGAGTATCCAGGCATCAAAATCCTTCTGCATAATTCCGCGCGCCGTCATCCGCGAGGTGTAACGCGCGCGCCGAAAACTTGGACGGAAAGCTACGACCGTACTCGCCATTTTCTTCTTTACGGCACATCACCGCCGATGGAATGAAACTCGTTTCGCTTCGTCGAATGAAATAGCGAAGTGAAATAAAAGGGACGGAAAAAACTTTCGTCCGGCGCGCGCGCACAGATGAAAAATACGAGACCCCGCTCCTTCCTATCGCGTAATGCCGGAGAAAAATCGCGAGGAAAAAAAAAACATTTCTATTCGCAAATAAAAACTACGGAGAATTGAAAACAACAGTTTGTTCCTCATTTTGAGAGCTACACCGCGTTTGTTCGCTTGAAAATCTATTTATTTGAATAGCGAGATTAATGTTTATCTCTCAATATTAGACATTTAACGGATACTCATTGATACATCAATATTGCTCGTTATTGATTTAACCGTGTGTGTTCCATTTATTCAATCATTTCGGATTCCCCGCATTGATCGGTTGCGTGCGTGTATAAACCTATTACAGATTACCTTCCGACGAGCGAGAAGACGATGCGTAAATTGAATTAATTGGACCGGCCTAACTCTTAAAAGCAGCGTTAAATGTAAAAGCGCCGAATATCAAACTACATTATTATCAACACGTTGATAATTAATCTTCTGATAAGAGGATTACATTTCGAATTAGCCAATTCGATTACACCGCGAATCGATTATAGAGAACTGTTATAGAATAGTCATCACTCGGACGATTATGCGGGCTTTAAAGCGGCGCGCTTAAGTATAACCCTTGTATGTTCCCCTCCCTCTCTTTCTACCTCCCGCCTCGCGGTTTCAGCGAGACGACCTGAAAAATTGCGGTACAAATTGCCGCATAGAAGGCAAAAAGGAGAGAAAAGAGGGTGGTGGCACGAGCGTTGCGAGACAGGAAGAGAGAGGGAGAGAGAGAGATGGAAAGCCGGCGCTTATATGCTCGAATTCAATTACACATGAATACCCAGCAGGCATGAATATTTTCGCAACGACGTTGCGGACAGCGCGCTGCTCGTCTTGACCAAAGAGCGAGCACATAGCACGATGAATTCGATCGATCCGCGCTAGGCCGGCGCGATGCTACCCCGTCACGCTGCTGACCATAGGTATGTAGTATCTACCTTCCTTGTGGCGTGCGGGGGGATGGAACGCTCTTCGATCCGATCTATCGAGTGCGGATATCCGCAGCGTAGCAAAATTGCGGCCCTCCCGGTTGTTGTAATTACGTCGCCCTTTCGGCCTGGCGATCGGCCGGAATATCCTTCGTGAAACATTCACGCGCGTGTATGTCCAACGGGATCTCGTCTCTTCTCCGCGCCGCCGCTGCCACCCCCCGAAGTGTGTGTGTGTGTGCGTGTGTGTGTATGTATGCAGGCTGGTGTCGCATGAAAAAGAGATCAGCACAATGCGCATCATTATACACGGCTGGAGGCCGCCGTTCGTCGATCGATCCCCGCCCGTAATTTTGCGAAAAGAAACGTGCCAAGGGCCGCGCGTTCCCGTTCAGCACGAACGAATGACGAGAACCGCGCGTGCTTACACCCTCCTCCCCCTCCCATCGATGCGCAATTGTTGAATTCGTCGCGATCGTCAACGTCGATTGACGCTATTCGCCGGAAACTCTTCTTCGTCTCCTCTGATATGCATTTTTTTCACTTCTATTTTATTTTGCATTTTATCTTCGGTTCTATTCCGCCGCCCTGTATTCCGCGTAATAGAATTTCACTTTGTTTAATTTCGGCCTCATTTCGTATCGTTTTATTCCATTTCCGTTTGCCGTTTTTTTTTTCTTTTGTTTCTATCGCCTAATTTTATTTTTCCTCCAGTTCATTCCATTTTGTTTTAATTGATTTTATTTTACTTTGTTTTGTCCCGCTTTATCCGATCTTGTTTGATTTCGATGTGTTTTTATTTTATCTGTCGTTTAGAGAGTGAGAGAGAGAGAGAGAAAGAGGAAGAGTAAAAGAGAATTACATCGTTCTCTCGGCATTATTATATTCGAGCGCAATAAAACGATCGATTATCGTGACAATTAAATTAGTTACATTTTTACAGTCGCACGTCGATTGCACGTCGTTTTTGCGTGTGCACGCGATACACAGAGAGATCGACGACGCAGTGTCTCTCCCTGCGCGCCGTTTAACAACGTCAATTTGTACAAACGCGGTCGTCGTTTAACTCATCTGCATCACGTAATTATTCTCGCGCTAACGAATTTGTTCGTTGTTTTTTTTTTCTTCTTCCTCTCTCGTGCGTTTTATCGTCCCGTATGAGACGCGATTTGCGGAAAGATCGCAACTTGCATTCGATACTTGCGGACGGTCGTCGCGAGCGGAGCGACGGCGTTAACGATCGCCCTGCGGAAACGCCCAAAGGCGACGGTAGCCGCATTTCGAATCTGACGCGCACGCACGCACGCGACATCCGCCGCCGCTTTTCGGTTGTCACGCGCATCGTTGTGCACGTAGTAGGTATCGGTACGTACATATGTTACAACATCACGCGGGATGCCTGTCGAGATGGACCGGGGTAACAAGTCGAAACACGCAGGGGTAACAAGTCAATTCGCGGGTGACTTCGGTCCACCCCACGTGGTTTGTCGTATGTCAGCAAAAGCTCCGGAAGGGAGGGAAAGAGAGAAGATAATAATGGATCGCGAGATGTGTCCTCGATATATCGCGCTAATATTGTGGATGTGTACGTGTATATATATATATATTCCGTGTCGAATCGAACGAGTCGCGATTGAAAAGAGACGAATTTTTGGGTAATTCGTTCGTACTGCATTTTAATTGAGCTAATTACGGACGCTTTAATGCCGAATTCCGGCAAATGAAAAATTTATCTGCGCGCGCGAGCGCTGCGTTCACGAGAAAATTCGAACCGGGCGCAGACAATCGTGAAGCTAATATTGTCAGCAGCATGCGACGTAAATATTGATGCAATTAATTATTATTAATTACTTTCATTACGATGCACTTTCGCTTGTTGAATATTTCGCGCATTAAACGCGCGCGGCGAATACAATTATACGACGAGAAGGAAGCGGCTCCCAGCACTTTCAGCTATTTATCTTCGTGTTATAAAAGATACGCGTGTGCTTTATAATCGCTAACAATAACCGGTACGCAGTTAAAGTAGGTTTTCCCTCACGAGAGATTTTCCCCCGCTGTATATTATCTCTCGCGCGCGCGTATATTTCACCTTCTGCAAAAAAATTGAGAAATCCAGATGTTAGTAATTAACTTCTCGCGTAATTGAGTTATTATTTTAATAAACTCGAAGGAAAAGAACTGAGCGCCCGCAGGCGCGATTCGTGTATATCTTGCGATCAGCATTTCCCGGGGCGGGAACAAATGTCGCAATGTAATAAAAAAAAAAAGCTTGTTCCCTCCCTCGGAGAGATGTAACTCTCTCCCTCATCGTATATTCAAATATCTTTCGGACTTAGAACATAATATGGAATAAGAATATTATTGATATCGGGGGATAAGCGTTATTCGACAATTCAAAGGGTCGTTCCTTACCAGCCGAATATTGAGCCACCCCTGATCTTTCTCTGTCTCTTTCTCTCTTTCTTCCCCCTTCGTCTGACACCGTCTGCTCGCGACGTAACTTCTCATAAAGAAAGTCTCAACTCCTCATCACGCTTCCTTACTCCTAAAGCGTGTCGTAAATGATTTCCCGTTCCGGATAATCTTCGATTTATACGTCGATATAAACTTCAAATAGCAATTAGAGCAATCGCGGAAATTATTCATTTATTCGTGTCTTCTCTCTCGGGAAGGATTGCTATCTGATGTTATTATTGAGTCAATGAGAGAACGGGAATACATTAAATATTGATTCGCTTTTGTACACTTAATGACATTATAGTTGAAGTAAATTTGATTTATAATGAATTCGATATTTGACACGACTTGTGTGGAACAATACTTATTGTAATATTAATCTACACTCTTATGTGATTATAAGCGAAAGTATATATGTATACTTATTCCCTCATTTGCGGAGAATTTAATTTACATTCGATATAGTTTTTTTTTTTTTTTTATATTCACGCGCGTAAGTCTGACACAACACGCGCGAAAACGCATATATCAATAACCTGTTACCTACCTGTGTGCGATTTTCACTTCAAGACTGGTAAAAAGACCTCTCTCCATAATTGCCTGATATTGCAAAACTTAGTTTCGAGTTAAATCAAAATTTAGGTCGCGCAGATGGCGAAAGAACCTTGCGCGTTAAACGTTACCGCGCGTTACGCGACAAGATAATTGAATTTCTATTAATAAAGAGATAATTAGAGAGAGACAGTCGACTCATGTTCATGTTGTTTCGTGTTTAACGTGTTCTATCCAGAATGTCGTCGTAAAACTAAACGAAGTTTGACCAAGCAAGAAAAGAGCAATAAACTAGATCGATTTGAGAAATACACCGATTATTATTTACGTCGCAAAATTAAATTAAATTACAAAATAAGGTACAGAAAAGGTCAATATCGAGCAAAAAATTTAGTTGTTGAATTAAATGTGTGTATTAAAGTTCTTTAAGT
>QVOA01022717.1:0-22614 GCA_014825685.1 Pseudomyrmex cubaensis
CACACACACACACACACACACACACACACACACACACACACACACACACACACACGCACGCACGCACGCACGCACGCACACGCACGCACGCACGCACGCACACACACGCACGCACACACGCACGCACGCACGCACACACACATACGTGTGCATGTACGTGGTTTATGTATTAAAATACTTTTAATTAATCTACTTGCTAATATTTACAACTTAATAACTAATAGCTGGTTATAGAAAATTCTTTTAATTTAGTTGAAAAAAAAAAAACGTTAAAAAGATTTGTGTATAAATTTAGAGTTTATATAATAAAAATATATTTTCGCAAAAGTTTTGTCAAGATCAAAACAAAGTGTTTTTCAAGTTATAACAAGATTGTTTACTCACATATTTTTCTATGTAAATACTAACTTAATGACATTAATTTAGTATACTTAATAGAATACAACAATAATTTTTTTATAGATTTTTGTAACATTTTATTAAATAAAAGATTTTAATATTAGAAATTAAGTGATCAAGAATTTACTGATAGAAAATATATATATATAATTTTCTTAAATAAAACAAATATTGAATTGCGGTGAAATATATATTATTATATACATAGAATATATTATATAGTTTAGAATATACTATATAGTTCTTTGAATTTAATTCTTCGCTTTACTCATAGATGACTCACAATCGAACTTTTTTATATTTTAACTTACGATTTTAACATAAGTAGTTACTATATCATAGTTATTTTTATTGAATAATTATTCCATAATATGTGTGTCTATATGTCTTTGCAATAAAAATGTATAAAAGCTTATAAAATCGTTATAATCAATAGTAATTATCTTTGCTATTTTCTATGTATATGTATATTGTGTTTAACTCTTAAATTTTAAATAATTTTTAAAAAATTTTTAAATATTTATGAAATAGCATTAGTTACATGTCGTATTGTGATAAAAATGTAATTATAAAAAAGTCCGATTTAATTCTCAGTATAAAACACAATTACACATACGAAATATTAATAAAGCTGATATTACACGCTTGGCAAAAATATAACGACACGTTGTGCGAAACAGTCATAGTAGGTGTATTTTAACCATAAGTGTGCAGCGTTATAATGCTGCATCATTTCTGCATTTTTATGAATAACTAAAAGTAGTAACATTTTTTTGCATAATTAATCTTTTATAATATTTTCTATATGCGTTTTATTAAATGTGCTGCCGTTACTAATATCTCTCTCTCTCTCTCTCTCTTTCTTTTTCTTTCTTTTTCTCTTTTTCTCTAAAAGATAAACATATACTAAATTAATTCTGAGCAAATATATATTACCAGTTTTCTCTTGTTTAGATTTGGTAAGAATGGCGAAATTTTATTCGGATTTTGTACGCACGCAGAAATAATAGCAAGAATATCAAAAGATATAGCCAATGTATCGATAATCTTGCAGTTACTTGATGTTCTCTCTCTTTCTCTCTCACTCAGTACTTCTTTAATATCGTTAGAAAACCATTTTTCCCAAGGTTCTCTGATACAAAATGATCGCGCAAGCGGCGAAGAGTGTGCACCTTGCTACCGCAAATATATCTGACGTTACATGGAATAACGTAAGCACAGTGGCAAATGGAGAGATAGAGACGTAGTATTAGGCGTAGGTTTTGATGGTAGCCGGCGGTGTGCGCGTCGGAGGTGTAGGTATATGTGGGTAGGTTGGTTAGGGCAGGCTGGTTGGTTGTGGCGGTGAACGCGGGGACGGACAGGGAAGGTTTGGATATCTTGTCGAGGATAGGCTGCCGGTGCAAGTAGGTTTAATATTTGATACCGCGGGCTGGTCATCCTGCCGAGGCGATAACACAGGCCCCGCGGGAACCTTCCGCCCAACATCCCTCGGAAAACGACTGCCGCCAAACTCGCAGTGTCCCTCCGCCCTATCTATCCAACCACCCCCTTTCTCTTCATGCCGCCTACAATTCTGTTTTTCTCTCTCTCTTTCTTTCTTAACAGTATTCTTCGTACCTCAGCGTCCCGTATCTGTCTTTTATCGCTCTTTTCTATTCTTTATATTTTTTTCAAACTAAAAAAACGCATTGATAAGGTGTTCTGATGATGTGTTCTAGACAGTATTTTCATTCATTCGTTTCTGTCCTATGATATCCATTTGAAATGCTAAGAACAACTCATCGATTATAGAATAAAAAAAGTAAATAAGCGGTCTTATAAGTAATGGAATTAATTTTAACACCTTATGTGTAATTCATTACTGAAGCGTTATATCTCTGAGATGAATATTTAACTATTGTTATTAATAAATACGTTGCAAGAAAAAACTGTTACGGTCTTTTATTTATAACGATCTAAGATGCTAAATAAGTTATAGAATAATGTATTATGTATGTACAATAAAAAGCCAATTTTTTTATATGAGTGAGTTTCATTGGCATCTGAGGATCATATGTAGCACGAAGCGACTTTATTCGTTTATTCGATCGACCAAAATCTCGAAGCCTTGCGGGACTAACAGAGGGATCCTGAACTACGGAGGGTCCACGCGGTGTACGTTAAAAATTTATTGTAAAATAGCTCACACAAGTCTGCACTTACTGCAAAGATTTGGTTGCTTAAATTTCTGCGTACTCAAAACTTGTTAAACAAAATTATTATCAGAATAAGTGCTTATACAATAATATTTCTATGTCTTTGAGATTTTATATTATTTGTAATAGTAGCGATTTAATTCTCTTGTTATAAAATAATAATAATAATTTTTTTTGTTCTTTTAAAATACGATACTTCAAATTATATTTATGTAAATTATACTTCTTAAATATACAATTTGAATATATTATTTCATATTTACTATATCTTTCACGTACTTCTATACATATAAAGTATAAGATTGGCAAGTAGTTATTTTCTTAACTGTTGAAAAAATAGCATTGACAATGTTGACATTAAAGTACAAATATACAAAAAATGGCGATTTTATTTGCCATATCCTTTTGTCACTTTAATTACACTTTTGACTGCAACATATGCTTCAAGGCTACTTTAATGATATAGTATAACGTTTTTTGCGTGACTTAAATATTTAAAAAATTGGGTTGAATTGAACGCGAGATGTATAATTATTATGCCAACTGCATACATATGAGATACTTATTTTCAACGTAATTTATATTCTGCAAGTACACTTATTTAATGTTTTTAGTGTGTATTATTATAAATATGACATACACAAATATTTATAACAATATTACCTATCTCAAATTTTTTTGACATCTAATGGAAAGTTATTAAACATTTATAATTGCCATTTGTTAAATTGAATTCTGTATTCATCAAATATGTAAATCATAAAATAAAATAAATAAAAGTTTAGTTTAAATATAAAGTTCAAAAAACATATTATATAATTTATATTATATATTTACATATTATATGTTACACATGCACACTCCAATAAATGTTACAATTTATATATATTAAATGAAAAACAAACTTGCATTCAACGTTATTATATGAGCAGATAAGTATTTATAATGTAAGAACATTTGCTGCTGCACTTGTAACATTAAGAATATCCTGATTATATAATATAATATGATAACAATATAAATGTTTTATTAACTTAGACTAATAAATTTTAGTTGGTTTAACTTCTTCATAAACATTTAAAACAAATTTTATATGTGCAATTTCTGCGATCGGTACACTAATAAATATTTCATGTGGAAAATAAATATATGTCGCGGTATATTCTCTCTTGCTACGGTATAATAAAGACTATTTTGACCAATTTGAGATAACAATCTAAATGTTACAATAATAGCTTAATGAATTTCAATTATTTTAGTGATATTCAAAAATTTTTGAAAGGTTTATCACGGTATGTAAAGATTTTGTTTATCTTGCGCGTAACGTCAAATTTAAATGCGTCTTCTTAAGAAAAAACTGTAAAACTACAAATAAAATGTATGCATATAAAAAAGAAAGAGAAAGAGATATTAAATCTGATTTCACTAATACGTCGCCGACACACAAGTGTCGTGACAGTAGCTTGAGGGCAACAGAAGTGTGATGTAGTGTACGAGATGTTAGTAAAAGAAAAAACATCATCCGTTTCCGTATCGTCGCGCGACGCAATACGGAGATGAGATTCACTCTCGAACAGAACTACTTTCCTATGAGGAAAAAGTGTGTAGCGAGCAATGGAGAAATAGATTGAGTGAAATAAAGACGAAAAAGAGCGCAAGTACATAAGAAAGATACACGGATGAAAAAAGAAGAGAAAATAAGATTTATTACTCCGATGATAAAGATTACAAGTGAGAGCACGTGCGAGTATTTATACATCGGTAAGATGTAACGATAACGCGGCTTATAACATTTGTGTATGATCGTGGCACGCGAAAGCAAAGCGCGAGCAAAATAGCTGATATTTTGCTACGGAAGAGAAAGACGCACCGGAAGAGGTTACAGAGATATACGAATAGAAAGACGGGGATAGAATGAAAGCGAAAAAGATAGACTTAGTTCAACTAGAAATATAGAGAGAGGGTGTAAAGAGGATCGAGCGCGAACGCAACGGCAACGGCGGGCAAAGCGTAGACGTAGAAGGGTGAAGAGATGTCGAGACACCTACACTCACCTACATGCGCATCAACGTAGACGACAAACGTACACGAAGAAAGGATGGACAAACGGGTGGTCGCGGTTAGCGACACCCATGCGAGGCCTGAAAGCAAAGGCAAAGATGGCCGACGTGCATGAGATTAGGGGCGCAAGCGTAACCGCGCGAGGCTCCGCCCCCGTTCGGCGAGGCTTTCCGTCCCGCTGGCTGCTGCCGACTCACCCCCGTCGACACGCGAGCGAACCCTCTCTCTCGTCGTGAGCAAGCGCCACGCTGCGCCGCATCGTCCAGGACCACCACCGTCAACCCCCGTCGTCTCCCACCTGCTTGTCCCGTGATCGGACAGAACTTCTGCCATCCCCCTGGAAGAGTTCATCAGCGGAGCGTTTCTCGCCGGCCAGTCAGCGCCAAAAAGTGCAGAGCTTCGGGACGGAAGAGTCCGCGTATTGCGCCCTGTGCGTAACCTACTCCCTTGGTACACGGCAAGTGACAGGTGATGCCGGTGCCTTCTCATCCCTTTCCTATGCTGTTGTCACCCGTTAATCCTCTCGAGAGTGCTTCGTGAAACACGGAAATCTGGTGACTTGATTGCAATCGTTTTTCGATTGGTTCCTCAGTTCCCCTTGGCGCGAACGTTGAGCTCGTTGAGGTGGAACACAAGTGATTCCCAAGTGAAGTGTCATCCAATAGAGTGCAATCGATTACAGTTCGAAGAAGAAAAGGTGCTTGCAAAAATACACGATCGTGATTGTTGTTTGTTAGATTGACGAATAGACGGATTGGATAGACGGATGTAAGGAGCTTTTTTGTTAACTGTGGTTTATGGTGGCGAACGGTGTTCAGTTAAATCAACTTAACAATCGAGATGTGGGACCGCAGGTCTTCAGTGCCCGCGTATATAAACTGATCGCTATTGGAATTGAGTGGCAAGTGAGATATTGTGTGTACCAACATCTCTTATTCAAGTCGTTGTAAAAATCGGTACATTTCTAAGTTCAGCTGAAAGTTTCCTCTTTGCTTGACTCGACTGGCTTGGTGAACTTTGAATCACTTTTAACTGCCAGATATTCGAGTATTACACAGATGCGAACCAAGAAGCGCAGCCGTCGCTGCCGGTGTTTCGCTCATCGTTCCGTTTGAGGGTGTCGAAAGTGCCAGGCGCGGACCTAAGCCGGGACAGGCTTAGCGGCACGCAGAATGATGTACTCGCCGGACAAGATGATGGGAAGCAAGGGGCTCCACGGGGCACCGATTACTGCCCCGGGTTGCTTCCCCTCGGGGAGATACTCGCCGCCACCTTATCGCGCCGCGCCGGATCCGATGCCGCCGCCGCCGAGACGATGTATGCCGAATCCTACGGTGAGTGAAACTGCCAATTTCTTGCAATTTTATCGAGAATCGCTTTTGCAGAAAAACATTTGAATGCTGATATAAAAACTTTTTGCTAGAGAGAAAGAGAAAGAGAGCGGAGATCTTTTCTGTAGATTCTCTTTTCTGTAGAAGAGCGGATCTTTTTCGTAAATATTTTCATAAATATACATGTACGCAAAATCAATCAATTTTGAAATATTGTCAGCCGTTTCTTACATTTCTTTTTCAGAATATTCGTTTGTGTATATTTTATCGAAAAAGAATAACGTATATCATCATTGAGTACACAAATAATATAATAGAAAAATCTAAATATACTGCAGATTTTTTTCAATAACTTAGCGACAAATATCTATTCTAAAGTTAATTTTCTTGGAAATGATGATTACAAATATTTTCTCTAATATTTCTAGAAATAGACAAGACGAACTATAAGTTTTGTTCATCGATTATATTTCTTATTTCAATAACAAAAACGGTGAGTTGTAATTTTTTGCATTGAGGAAAGTCTTTTTTATCTTTTCACAGTTTTATAAATTATACTTAATTGATCTATAAAAATGCTTTTGTTTTATCTTTTGTTTTATCAATGAAAAGAGATTAGATTCTTCAAGTAATTGAACTTATTATAAAATCACAAATTTATTATTTACATCGGACGATTGATAAATATTTGAAACAATACTTAGCGACAGTAATATCATTATTGTTGTTGTTGACAAGTTTCGGAATCTTTCAGAAGAAAAAATGTCAAACGCTGGCTTATTATAACATGTAGTGTTTGTGTGACAGCTCGTCAAAGTAGATCTTAGTGATTTTTGCAAATACATTAACTTACACTTCAATTATTGCAATGGCCAACATTTACAAGTTGGGCTTTGCTGATTTATTCGCCTTATTTGTCAAATATGGATCCATGTAATTTTTATTTATTTTTGAATCTGAAAAAAAATGATTTGAAGGAAAAAAAGTATTGAACAACAATGAAGTCGATGCCGTAAATTGCTATACTTTAGCGCGTTGTCACACAAACACTACGTGCGATAATAAGTCAGCGTTTAACATTTATTCTTAAAAGATGAAACTTATCAACGACAAAAATAATGTGATATTATGTCGCTATTTACTGTAGCGTTGTTTCGGATATGTATCAATCGCTTTTTGTATATATAAACTTATCGTTGTAACACAAAAATGTCGCAAAACTATATATACCTAATAATACTGTCATAAAATCCGAAAAACATAAAAGTAAAATAACTAAGAAAAATATTATTAACAAACTATTTACAGATTTATTTAATTTAAAGATATTTTCTATAACATATTCTGCTTAACTCGCTTACTTGATGTAGGTACTTATAGATATGACATAGTTAAACATATTTAAAAATGCCATATTTATTACATGTTAATTCACGAATTATTGTAAGACTAAGATATGGACGTTTGCCATATGGACACATCCCAGTAACCATTTAAAATGGCGGACCAAATAAACGCAAGAATACTACGCAGTGAAGCATTTGAAATACGTTGTTGAAATTTCTTCTCATTCGTTTTCATTGCCCGACACTTGACCGCGTCGGCATGCTGTATTTCTCATACTTACCAGGCGACATGAAGACTCACTCAATTTTAAGTGCAAATATATATCTATAAATATAACTGTAGAGAATATCAAGAATACACGAACTCGTTTCTTTATTCATGGAAAGATCAATATTTCTTCCAAGTTGCGTCTATATTTATAAATCATCGTGCTCTCAAAGAAGTCTGAAACAGTTTCTTCAGTCATTGAGTCATATTTAGCTAATAAAATAGATATTTCTAAAAAAGAGAGATATTACTTTTACATTTATTTTATATCTTTTGCTATTTAAAAAGGATAAGTTTGCTGTAAGAGAAATTTGATGTAATATCTTGTAAAAATAATATTTTTTCATTTGTGATGTGTTAAACTAATGTAAACAGAAAGAGAGAAAGAGAGAGAGAGAGAGAGAGAGAGAGAGAGAGAGAGAGAGAGAGAGAATCAAATAGTTTGCTTTTTGAATACGATCACCATATTATGGATAAGTAAAATTGAATTACTTGTTGAATTGACTTGACTACTTTGAGCCTACAATTTTGAAATCACAAATAAATAACCCGAGGATAGTAACTCTTGCTTATTATTAATCACAAATAAATATTTCTCATCACTTATATTAATACCAACAAATGTTTTTTTTTTCATAGGTTAGAAAAGAATTGAATAAAACATATTTTATGTGATATGTTTACTGTTAAGAAAGATTCAATAAGTGTGTTAACAAAAAGACGTTTATCTAATAAGCTTTAAATCAGAGTAATTAAAGATCTGAATATTATAATTAAATTAAATTTATTATTTATTATTATTGTAATTTATATATATAATTGTAGAATACAATTGTAACTATAACAATCAATCGCATGGATCTGACTGCCGTAAATTACATTACCGATTTGTCGTAGAATCGTGCTTCGTTTGATGCAAAAGTGAAATTGCTCAGGGAAATATCTGTAGTGATAGAATTTGTCCGGTGAGAAGCTCAATAAAAATAACTTTCGATTCGCGCAATGCGGTTAAAATTAAACGTCTCAAGGTTTCATTTAAATCATATTCCGCCGTTCGACGAAGAGCTGCATTTGGAGTATGTACATTGATATCGAGCGCTGTTTTTCCATCAAGGTCGAACGAAACATCAGCAAAGCGAATATATAATAGTTACTTATGATATTCGCTGTTCATAAGTTTCAAACCGGCATAAAGGAACTAAACGTACGTGTAAAAGAAAGTTCTCTCTCTCTCTCTCTCTCTCTCTCTCTCTCTCTCTTTCTTTTTCACAATAATATCTATATAAAAGAAAAACTTGATATTATTTGACAATAAGAATTAAACCGGTAAAGGCTAGAATTTTCAGATATCGATTATTTTAATGTCTTATGAGTGTCAGATCGAGTTTACTTAGTTGTAAATATGCCGTTAACTTTATCTTATATTGTTAGTCTTCATGAATTTATCAGAATAACGCAAAAATGAAAATCATTCATCGAAGTTGTTTACATAGAATTAGCATTGTATTTATAAAAAAAAGTATATAAAACATATAGCCTTAGAAATTACATAAGATTTTTAAAACACTATTATTATATTTTAAGTACGCTTTCTAAAATATTACATTGTTTTGTTTCTTTGTTTTAAATTGCAAATCTTTTGCCTAATCTTAAGTTAGTTGATAGAAGTTTCTTATACTTTTTATTTCAGTTCCATCTGTGTGCATTAGATACATATTGATATCACACGATTCTTAAGAAATTAGAACAGAATAAAATGTTTAAAAAATTGAATTTTGTGTTCTTTTTTTAATATTAGCTTTAACAATCCAAAATATATTTTAAAAGATTTTATGTAAAACTTCGAAGAGAATTTTTGTCATCTTTCTTATCGTCTTCTCTCTCTTTCCATTTCTCTTATATTCTCGATTTTGTGATAATCATCAAAGCTCTCGAAAGTTAATATCTATAATAGAATCAATCATAGTTGAGCTACGATTCTTTTCGAATTCAATTTCTCCAATTGTGGTGCTATCTCTCTTGTCTTGTTCGTTTCTTTTTTGATTCTTCGGCTTCTCCAAAACTAAACCACATCGAACGACGAATCGAGTCTCTTTCCGACGGATGCGCGATGCGTTCTCCCAGGGTTACATCGCGGGCTCCGCAGTCTTTAGTTTATTCATGTGACGTAATAGGATAAAAACCGTCGCTACGAGCTGAGTGCCTAGATGAGATTACAGCCGTACTGTTACGCCTGGTAACGCGAATCCGATGTAATCGCCCCTTCCTTTGATTTTTCTGTCCAATTCTCTGGATAACGCGAGAAGTACTCATCACGCGTCCCGCTGTACTTATGCTATCCCCATCCTTTCCTCTTCTTGTATTTTCCTGTGCTAATACTTTATCGTGTTTTTTCTGGATACGATTGAGTACAATCGGAATAATGACGAATTAACAACTCTGAACGGGAGACGCGATCAAAAACAAAATACTTTCAACTTTGTTTTAAAATTGTATCTCCTTTTTACCAAGATATTTTAATTAATTTATTTTAAATAAAACTTGTTGTTTTACAGACTTTCTCTTAATAATTGTATTTAGTTTCAGTAATTTACACACATAGAGACGTTTACGACTTCAAATTTGTTAGTTAATATGATTAAACGATTGTAAACATCTGATTCATTCTAAAATCAATGAAAAAGAAGGAAATAAAAGGTTTTTTCTTACAATGTTTTATTGTGTAGAATCGATTTGTCACAATGATATTGTCAATTAAGTAATAATTATTGGTTATATTAGAATATATTGACTTTATATTGTAATTCTAAGTAAATGTATATGAGAATATACATCATAACATTGTTGTTTGCAAAATAATCGTAAGGAGCTGAGTTACAGTTTTAAGTAAACTGCAACTCTTCATCTTTGTTATATATGTATCCACGCATCATTAAAATAAGTGACAATTATATACATTGAACTCCCATTTGAGAGTTGCGGGTAATTCGATCCGTAACTTTACATTTTAAGAACATTATAAGGTATTTATTTCAAATAAATGTAAAACAAAAGTGTAAATAGAATTGTAGTTCCAGCTTTAAGTTTTTATGAATTTTACAAGAACACACTACGAGTCTTACAATTCAGACTAGAATTGCAACATTAATTTGAGATACCATGTTTCTGTAGCGAATATTTGCAGTTAAAAGAAGGTATCGATGAAGGTTGATCGTTAATTGTCTATCGCTATTAATTGTCTATGAGCATCAGGCGCGGTTTTCACCTATGGTGTTAATTATCTATGATAATTAATACAGAGATGCATTACATATTTATCGGCTTGATGGTAATTATTCACACTTTGTTGGACATTACTTTGCATGTTTTCTGGCTGGAAACCCTTTTATTCAGCTGGCATATTAACGACGCGGCTTAATAAACGCAGCTACTCTTTTTACACGTCATTAATCTTTTAATTTTGTCTCTCACCGCAATGCAGTCGAACTTTGATACCAAACATTTGGATGCTGCGTATGAATTATTCATTGCATGTCGTGGTGGCAGATGACTGATGCTCATTTTATATCGACTAATTTTTCTTTAGCTTTGCATAAAGAGATATCGAAATATTCAAAAATTTAGTTTTATTATGCGCTTCTAGTTTTTCCCGCCAAAAGATATTTTTGTATTACATGTCAGAAAAAAGAATTAAATTTTTTTTTTAATTTTATTTTTTAAATTTGTCTCATTTCACTGTGTGTATTATATTTTAAGTTTTCTCTTAATGTGATTTAAATAACGTCAATATATGCTCTTCTATAAAGTGTACATGTATATGATCAGAACATGTGAGACTCGTACTTGATATACAAATTAGTAATTCAGACTAACTGCAGAAATTCGATCAAACTAAGGCGACTTTGTCTAAATTGAAACAATGTTCAAATCATTAATTACAATTCTTTTAAATAGTTCTTATTAGTATTGTAACGATACTAGAATTTCTTATAAAAACTTAGCATAGAATGAAAATTTATTTAATTTTAATTTAATTTAATTTATTTTATTTATTTTTTTTATAGTAAATTGTATATGAAATTTAATTTAATTAATTTAATTAATTTAATTAATTTAATTTATTTTATTTATAGTGAATTGTATATGTGTACTTAATTGTAAGTTTTTAGAATGTTTTTTCATGATAAATATAATATGTGACTATATATTTATAACTCTGTCTATAAAACGTCTATAATGTAAAAAAATTTACATTTGTTTACACTTTTTATCATCTGATATATGGTATCTAATTTTTAATTTTATAACAAGTTCTCCGTACACCCGCACACACATAGATTGATTTAAATAAACATTAAAGAATATAAACTATAGAGTTTATATTCTTATATTTTTACTCGCACGCAACTACAAAATATCTCGAAAATTGCACTGAAAAGACAACGACAGCTGATAAACATCGCGTAAAGGGCGGCTAGAAGCGGTTATTGATTAGTTCTCTATATTCGATGTGTATTACTCATTAACATTGAAAGTAAAAGCTTTATTATTATCGAAGTAGTAGTATTATCAGACTGTAATAGTGATTTGATTTGTAATTGCAGCCTTATAAAGTATTTTTCTTAAGAAATAATAATCTAATAAAATTGTTTAATGTGCAATTTAATTTAAAACAAAGTTTTATATATATGTTACGTAAAGATTCCTAACTGTCATAACTATTATAAATTTAATTCTTTTTTTTAAGTAGAGTGAATCTCCTAAAACTGTGACCAAAATAATACATGTCTTGATCTTTTATACATATGCCTTTATAAGCACACAAACACACATATACATACATAAGAAATTTCTGTTAATTTTATTTATTTGCCAATTTCAATTACTTAATAAGCATTTTAAAAAATCTTGTTAGTTATAACAATCTTGCAACAACGTCACGACGCGGTTTTTTGCGTGGTTCTTTGCTGCTTCTATCAAAATCTGAAGGGCATACATATATACGTCGTGACAAGCGATCGTTCGTGTGCGACGCGACAATAGTAAGGCGACAATTAACGTTAGGAGTGTTTCATCGGGAAGGGAAAAGGTCGGTGGGGAGCGGGCTTAAACTATTTTATGCTCGCGGGGATGGTTCAAGCACAGGGGCCGAAGGAACGATCGTAGCCGTGCATTACGGCGTATACGTGCCACGGCTCCCCGCTCGACCGCAAGATTGCATAATCGATATCCGGCCTACACCTGTGCCTCTCTCCACCGAGTACACCACCTGTGTACAAGTGAGGAAAGTAAGTGAAGCGTGTGTGCTTGAAAAAGATTATTCGTGGTTATTTCACTCGTTGGAATATTCGTAACTTGCCGAATCTGTACTCTCACTAACGTGATATAAGAGCAATCCATATAATAATTTGCATTGTTAATATATTTGCATTGTTACTATATTGATTGTAACATAGATTAGTAACATAGACAAGTCTTTGATTTGGATTTTTTGAGAATGGCGATGTGTGTGTGTGTATGTGTGTTAGTCCGAATGAAAAGAATTTCATTTAGAAAATAAATTAACAACTAATTACAAAAATAAAACTAAAAAATTAAAATTTATTTATTGTTTGCCTTTTAAAATGTATAAATTTTATTTAAATACACAGAAATCCAATTTAAAAACACAGATTTTTAAATGCGTTATGTTAGGAAACAACATAAGAACATATTACATCATTATATGATAGCAGTTTTATAAAAGAAGAAATTCAGTAGGTAATTAAACAATCATACTCAAAAATAAAGAAATGAAGAAAAAACGTTTGTAGAATAAATACGACACTTGTCGGTCTTATTTTATGTTTGAATTTATCTCATTATGTTAAAATTCTGACATGATAACAAAATTTTAAAATCAGATTTGAATTCAACACAAAAAAATGTTTTCTTTTGTTATTAGAGATTTATGAAAAAATCTGTAAAAATAACTTTTAAACTCTGTTATAATGTTCTTACAGTAGTAATTTATTATTCAGCTTAGTTCAAAAAAAGTTAAATTTTTAGTGACAGATACAATCAAAGAAAAGGAGTTTAAATGATAGAGAAGACAGTATAAGAAATGCTCTCGCTGTCGTTACATATACAAAACATTTTAAAATGTCGAGATAAGTCGACGCCAAACGAGTACATCGTTTCGTAATCGTTTCGTAATCGTTTGCGAGTGAAGACAAAGTAGATGGATAAGAAATAGCGATAGAAATTGATGCATTCTCGTATCTATAAGAATTATCTGTTTTCATTAAGAGAGTAAGAGTGTTAAATTTGTGTTAAATTTTTTTTTTCCTAGTGTTAAGTACGTCTAAATAATTCTTTTTCTAATATATAAGTCAACTGAATATAACATTGTATAGAAAATTAATTAACTTAATTGTATATGTTAAATTGAAATGAGAGGAGAATAATTGTTTAATATTTAAAAAAACCGGTTTAATCGGTTTAATCGCAAAAAAGATTATTTTCATTATTATATTATTATTTGTCAATTTTCTTTAAGTTTTCACTTAGACAATCAATAAAACATACATTACAATCGTTTAAAAAGAGAATTATATATTCATAGATAACAATTCAGCTTATCTCTGAATATATGAAAATAGTTCATCGTTTCACGATCACTTTGCTAGATACGTGTACATCTCTCTCTCTTGGTCGTAGAAGACTCGCGGACGATGCCACACACGGGACACTGGGGACACATAACATCCCCGGTTACATCCCCAATCACTCCTGATTTATATTTACTACTCACTTGGCCCCTCCCCTTATTTATTGCGTTTCACGGAGACACGCAGAACGAAAATGTTAATTTACTCAATTGAAAATTATGGTGAACACTATAAGCAAGAAACTCTTCGAGAGATGCGTTAGCAAAGCTAAAGGAAGATAAAAGGAAGCTTTCTAATTTTTCAAATATTTTTTTGGAAGATACGTTTACAAAACTAATTTTTTGATTTCGACATATTTATATACTCACCCATTATATACTCACAACACAAACTTTCACCTTATTTGTTTGCGTTTTATTATAGTAAGAATTCTAGATTATAACATTAAAATTTTTGATTACAAAATCATTTTTCAACTAATAGCTTTTTTAGAAAAAGAGAAGTAAAATTATAAATAAAAATTAAAATTTTTTTATTTAATAATTATTCAAGATACATAAAATTTTTGAAAAATATAATAAAAAATTTTACTACTCTTTTAAAATCATGTGGAAATTAAAAGGCAGAAGTACCGACAAAGTGATAAGTTATTTCTTATAAATAGGAACTTTACGACACGCATATACAACTTGTACACGCACCATGACCACCAGAGTGGTTGGACGAGAAAGTGAACATTATATTCCCATACCGTTTTCTCTCCGCGGTTTAACGCTCTTATTATTATTTTTATTAGGGTACCGTAGTATATAATGCCATCAACCCCTATGAGAGTACGCGTTCGCAGGAAATAAACCTAAGTGTATAATTACAATAATACTTATCGGGCTACCCTCTTCGTGGGTTCTCTCCCTTTCTTCACATACCCTTCCTTCCTTCCTTCCTTTCTTCCTTCCTTCCTTCCTGAGTTCTCGTTTCCTCTTCTGTCTCACTTACCCTCTCTCTCTTTCTCTCTCTCTCTCTCTCTCTCTCTCTCTCTCTCTCTCTCTCTATCTATCTATCTATCTATCTATCTATCTATCTATCTTTATCTTTCTTTCGGGATTATATACATATATAAACACGGTTTGTACATGCGTGCATGTCCCTAAGAATACAATATACTAAAGGGGCGAAACTCAACGAGTAGTAAATTTACCAGAGGTTAGTCCTGGTCCCCTTGTTGCGATTAGATCTGTAACGATAAACGCGATAAGTGTGCTAAGTTTTTCCGAAGAGATTAGAGAAACGAAAATTTCACAAAAAATGGCAAAAATTATAACTCTAAACATATAAAACAAAAAAATTTACATTTAAAAAGATAAATAGATGTGTAAATAAAATAAAAATAAAAATATAACATAAAATAAAATCAACAAATTTTATTCTCTCAACGTTTGACTTTTTGATCCAACAAATTCAACAAACTATATAAAATTTTATGATAAATATAATTTCGTTCTTATTGAATTTATTCAAATGTTACTATCAAAATATTTTCAGAATTTGAAATAAAAAACTATGTATCGTTTTCTATGTACATGTATCACTTGCGCATGATCACACGCACATTCGATTGTGCTTTATACTCTTTAAAATACGTCAGGGACAGTATCCTTACCCAAGGAACAGCGCACGTATAACCGGCGTGTGTCGTGTCGTACATAGGTTAAGGGATGGGACACGTACGTGTACCGGATGCCGCTCGATTCCGTAGGAGAGATGATCGTAACAGCGCGGTACAAACACGGACCATTCCCCATCTGAACTCTATCCGAACTTCGCAATTCTCCCGTTTAAGAATTCAGTCACGTATACCGCTGTGCCGTGTTCAAACGCACACACCGCAGAATTGCTTATTTTTTATAGCCGCGTTTGCACGTGTTCCCGATACGCGTGTGTTTTATGTAGGTAGAGCATGCAAAAACATCTATATTTATATCATGATATTTTAAAACTTTAACTTGATAACATTTAATAATATTGTTTAAAATAGGATAAAACGCTGTTGAGTATTTTACTTGTTTATTTTTAAATTATCTTTATTTTATATACAGTGTTTTAAAACTACTGAAAGATATCTTAATGATTCTTTGAAAACATTCTAGCATAAAAGTCTAATACGAAAATGATAAGGCTATATTAGAAACGATTGAAAATCATCAATTAAAATGCATATTTAAATCAGGTATTCTTTAAATATGTGTCAACTGTTAAAATGTCACTAATTAATGCAATGAATGCTGTATATATGTGTGATTGTCTGTGGGTTTCTGTTTTTTTCTTGTTATAGCAGTTATCGAAGAGCGCGATTATGCGAGATTACGTTATCTGCGAGAAAACATTGAGTAAGATAGTAAAAAATAAGATTCAAATATTAATCATATCAAGATGTGTAGATATGTGTTAATTATTCTTTTGATTTTTGGTTTTAAAAAATTAAAACTATATTACATTATATATAAAGGGTTTTTTTCCCTCCCTTTAAGAACTTTTCTTAAGGGTAATGACAGCGGTATCACTTTGTTCGGATCTGATACGCTGTCGTCAAAGTAGAGTTTATACTTTATGCGAAGTTACTTCTATTGTCGGCACATTGTATAAAACGTACAATCAATTTTTGAAGAGGACATTCAATCGATCTGTCTTGCAGCATGCAATCGAAGATGTTCCTTGAATAACAAATCAACCGAAGCGACTTTGGTAGCCGACTCGTGCATGATGGCTCATGTAGTATTATTTACTGGATCACTATTTCTTGAGTCGTTCGCATTTGCACAAACAAAATGAACTTCCATGTAAATGAAGATAATATACATATAAGACGGCTACCGATCTGAGATTTTCTTTTCTGACAACAAGAACCTCTAATGCTATTTTGATAAGATTATGCCTAATATACCAAATAACTTTCTATTAGCATAGATAAACCGTTAATTGCAATTAAATATTCAATAATTTTAATGGTTGTGTAATAATTATTAATTTTGTTAGTACAAAATTATTGTGTTTATTGTCCCGTTTACCTGAGAGACTCAATTATTTCAATTATTAATTTTAAAACAGTCATATTATGTGAGAAATATCAGTTCTTGGCTGAACCTGATATTAAATGCAGATGACTTTATTTTTGAAATTTTATTCATCATCAAAAAGTTAGAGAATACATGTTTTGACAGAAGCAGAAGAACAGAATTTTTATTTAATCCGAAAAAAAATTATTGCAGGGATAGTTTTGCAAAGTTATTGTAATTATATATAATTTAACAGCAACATATAGTTTTACTCAATAATTTTTTATTGCCACAAATATTTGACACGTAACTGTCATTCATAACTGTAATTATGTAAGTAATTTATGTGCATAATATCTGCTAAACGCGCGACAAATAATTTTCGACATTCCATTTCATGTTATTTCGTATAATTTGTTTTTCGTCGAAAGTAATGATTGCTGGCTATTGAATAATCGAAATCGCAGTACCATTGTGAGAAACAATTATCGGTTCATTAAAATGAAAGCTATTGTTAGCGAGACCGTATATGAAAAAATTTGATAACTTTTACGCAGTCGATACGTATTGCGAAACGTATCTCATTTTAACGATACAACGAATCACGAACTTTCAATTCAACGGCGTTTTATTACGTATCAGTTTACTATAGTTTTTGTGTTTAAATATAATTTATTGGACATCAATATTATTTATTATAAGATATTAATTCAAAAAAGATGTTGACGCTAGCAAAGAATTTTTTTCTTATAAAACGATCATATTACGTGAAAAATATCGGTTCTCGGCTGATCATCAAAGCCAAACTACGCTAAGTACAATTAATAGATAAATAAACTATTTGATGAGTGAGGGGAACACTGTGTGTGTACTGTTGACACATTGTATTCGTATTATTATTAATATTAATATGAAAAAATTATTCTATAAAGATTTTTAAATAATAAAATGTTTTAATGCTTAGTAGAGATAATACGCGCGCGCGATATAGTTATCGCGAGCACAAGTCTTTTTCACTTGCTAGACCAAATGTCTATGAACAGTAGTACGTTTTGCGTTTATGCTAGAGAAACAATCACGGGACACTCGTAGGGAGCACCCCTCGTCAAAATCAAGAGTCTATTATTATGACCATATGTTTACGCCACGATTATATCTTGACAGAGAGGGACAAACACGCGCGTTAGGGTGAAGGGGCACACTTGTGCACCTGCTCGAACACAACAGCATGTGGATAAGAGTGCGTGGTGGAGAGCAAACATTCACGACGAATATGTGTCATTCTATAAACAGGATGGCACACCAAACACTTTAATGTGCTGATTATTTTACATCTATTCAAAAAATGCTTCTTATTTTATTCTGCAAGCAAAGCCACGATTTTATTTTTACAGTAAAGGGCTGAATTTCTAAACATGATCTATATTGACATTTTGTGAAAATACTCTAAATGATAGACCGACAAAAATGTTTACTACATAAAATGTTTGTATAAAGTTATGTATAATGATAGTTGGCGATTGTGTCTTATAAATTTTTTGAACATTACTTACTCTTATGTTTATACGTATATTTATAGATACTTATATAAACATTTGTATTTCAAGTTTACATTTTAGTTACATTTAAATAACTTGCTTTTATGTTATTTTATCTTTATCGCTTATTAACTCTATTGTTATTGGATTTTAAATTAGAAGATTGAGTAGCTATTACAAGAAAATATTTATTACAAGAAAATATGTATTTAAAAATATTTTAAAGTTGATAAAACAAAGTTGGGTCGGTCTTGGAGATTTATTTGAAATAATTATAAAAAGAAATTATACATACATACATATATATATGTGTGTATATATGTGACTGTTTCTAGAAATATACTTCTTTTGTATATGTATTTCTCTTCATTTCTATCAGTGATGTCATAAAAAAAAAAAAGCTTGAGTTCGGGTTAGACGGATATACTGCGTCGGCTTAAATTAGCATCATCGGCGGATAACTGAAATCGACCGCGAGATATCCTGCAATGCTGTGGCTCTCGATAGTGCGGTGGCAGCAATGTTCTCTCCCTCGGAGAAACAGCGGTCTTAATAAAATTATCGTCAGGCCGAGTTTCGAGGACAAATCGACATTTCAATTTTCTTAATGCGCTCATCTCCCCAATGGGGATATGCCCATGAGCCCGGCATAGAAGGATATGGTCCTGACGGTAGGTTGTAAGGACCAGGACTGGATTATCAACTAGATACCTACGGAAGGGCGTACACACAGTCTAAGCCCTAAATCCTTCTGGATCACGGAACGTATTTATCTTTATGCTCCAAAAACCTCAAGATGTTTGGAAATCAGAATATAAGTTGCAGTCTCTGAAGAGTGCGCGCAAAATTCAAATTTAATATAATTATATACATACATGTAATCAGAAGAAACAAAACATATGAACTATTTTTTAACTTTATGATTACGCATGATTACATATTGTTTACAAAAATAATAAAAAAATTTTTAAAGTTTTTTTGTAAAGTGGTTATAAATATTTACAAATGTATGGCAAAAGAATATGGAAATATGTTTCAGACCTAAGTGATCCTACATCCTGTATTGTTAAGAAGACGAATCGCATAATGCCTTTAGAATCGTTGTACTACAACCCCAATATAGCGTAAAATTTGACAAAGAGATAGTTGCGCTCGAATGCCGCCGTCACGTGCCGCCACGTGCAGCCACGTGACCAACCTGCTACGCACTATTTGCTCTCATCCTTCCTTAAGTGCATTACTACTGTTCCAATTATAGGGGTGGTAAATTAACGTGTCACAGTATTCCGTCGAGGACCCTTTCGCTGTTCGTTCCCTGATATTTAACGTGTAACATAGTTACAAGTTTGATTTGTCATAACTATTTATTTATTTAGTCTTCAGTCATTCTCAAAAACCACTTTTTTAAGTTTATTGCAATAAATAAATTATGCTGCATCAAAGTTTTATAGTTATATCGTAATTATTTATATCGTAATAATTACCAAATATATGTTACCATGTTTATACAAATCTACATATTATTATTCTAATATAAGTACATATTATTCTCAGTTTTTAACCATTTCTGATCCAAAAGATAATAATATAAAAAAGTACATGAAATTACCGTAACAAATATGTGCTTTTATTACATTATAATTGTAAAAACACGGCTAAAATACAATTAAATTAAAAGGCACAAATTACTAATATATTTGAAAATCGTCCATGCCAAATTGATGTATTTTATATTCGCAATATAACGTGTATTTCACACACACGCGCGCGCGCGTGTACGAAAAGAACACGCACGCACGCACGCACGCACGCACGCACATTCCGCTTATAATTTTATTTAACGCGTCTGTTACAGATCTCTCTGCATTTCAATTTTAAGTATGAAACGGCAATCAGAGATGAATTTTACATATCTTTTATTTATAATGATCATGTATTTTATTTTATGCGTATGTAATGATTAACACCGTTAAAATGAGATCGGTACCGTATCCTCTCTTGCTCTGCAGTGTTTTCCCGTAAAATACTAATTGCATATTTTAAATCGCAATCGTACCGCCGCAAAATTCTATTATGCGTAAATATAAAATTTCATCCATATTTTCCGATTATTCGTGCGTCACCTAACATTAAATATGTAAATCAATTACTTATCATTTACATTTTTTATTCGTAATGATTTTATCAAATATCCAGTTGTATTAACATACGTGATGATGCAGTAAAAGGTAATATATTTTCCATCAGTGTGTGTGCGCTTTAACATTTCATAAGTTTAACTAAAAAATAATTTTTATGCTAAATTTTACGCTTTTTGTTGAAATGGCATATCATATACCTATATAATTATCAATTGTACTTACTTGGAAAATACAATGCATAAAAGCATTAATTGAAAACGTTCCCGGCTGCATCGTAATTACATAGTGTAATAATTACAATTGTGCTAATTGTACACAAAACAATATGGAATATACAAAACAGTCAACTGCGCTTCAGAGAGATGACAAAAATTTCCAAACAAAAAAATTACAAGCTACATAAATCAACAAGCAGAGAAGATTCCGCGAATTTTAGTAAACTAAAAACCAGAAACATGAAAACTTTCCGGAACATTGCGACAAAGAGAAAGAGACAACAAGAGAGCAAACTTCACGCACAAAAAACCAAAAGAATAACGACAAAGACCGTAAAAGTAAAAGAGAAAGAAAAGCTCGAAACAGGTAAGCATTGGAATGACTCTCGAGTGAAAATCAGTGAAAGCATGAACAAACAAGGAGACAGGTAGGATATAGTCTCGACAAAGTGCAAACGCTTTACACAAAAGAGCGACGGACACAAACAGGACCGCAAATAGGAAGAACAAAGAGAAGAAGAAAGACTGAAGAGAAAGAGATAGAGAGAAAGAGAGAGACAGATTTAGATTTAGTTTCGGAAACGGATCTCATCTAAAGAAAGCGTTAATGGATGCACAAAAGCCGATCTGGAAAAAACAAGCCTTTATTAGATAGGATGTCTATCGTCGCTATATATGCGGCGTCCTATTATTGCGATCATGCGTTAACTAGCGTTAGATAAGATGTCTGTATGCAACTGCGACTTGATATGAAGACTCGACAAATGCATTGCGTTAATTCCCGTTTACGTGTTTTTTTTTCGTTTTTTCCTTTGTCTCATGGTTAACGATTCTCTATGTTATTGAATATATATTATCCTTTAGTCTGGGAAAGCAACACTTGCGTTTCACAAGCAACGCGTATGATGGATGAAGAATGATTACGCAAGAATGTCACTTTATCATATTTAGCAACAGTCGAGCTAGTTCTCCCAAAACACTCTGTCGTGCAGCAAAATATCGTGTTGTGCGCGACGTTTCTGTCACAAATAAATAGCAGTGTAGCAATCAACAGTAATCTTATTATAACTCTTTCTGATATATATCAAGATTTGTTTATCGTAATATTCGTGACAAAAAAGACAGCATTAAAGTTTATTCAGTTGTCAATATTTATCTCATTATATTTTTATATTAATATTTTGATTTTTTTTTTGCATACAAGAGTTTATTTTTTCGATTTATAAACGCAATTTTTAAAAAGTTCAGAGATACAAAGTATCAGATACAATTCATTTATGTGTGTTAACTTTGAAAACTACTGAATTTGTGAAATAAAAAGTAATACAATCTTTCTCTCTCTCTCTCTCTTTCTCTCTCTCTCTCTCTCTCTCTCTCTCTCTCTCTCTCTCTCTCTCTCTCTCTCTCTCTCTCT
>QVOA01022718.1:0-16851 GCA_014825685.1 Pseudomyrmex cubaensis
GGGGGGGGGGGGGGGAAAGACTCGCCTCGCCGCGCCAACACGCGGAGGAGACCGCGCGAACGGTCTCCCGTGCGATCGCATGGGAGCACGCTAACAAATCGCCCGTCGGCGCGCCGTGTGTAACCTGCACGTCGTCGTACTGTTAAGCGGTAATGGCGGGACGGGGTTATCAGCGGTCGTTGCAACAACAACAACAACAACAACAAGGTGGATCTTACGTAACGATCGGTCTGCCTGTTCGCTTCGCAGGGGTGCTCGCCGCGTGCGCGCGATCGTCAGGTCTCATTCGTAGGTACAACATCGTCAGGACACGTATCCCGATCGTATCGCAGGCCGAGACCGGCAACGAAATTGTCTCGGTGCGAGACAATGCCACGTGACAAGGACGATCTGCCGACCGGCCGACTGGACGCTATTATATTATCGCGACCGCTCGGTGTTCCTTATTGCAAAGCGCGTGTTACACGCGTTTCAAAGTGTTGCGAATACATATCGGCGCGGGACAAAGCGAAAGAGGATGAAGGAGCTCTCTCTCAAGCGGCGTTCTATTATATTGACGCTGCTCGCGCGAAAGTTGCAATATGCGGCTGAATAATGACTCGTTGCATGCCGCGGCCGCGTTAATGCGGGAGATTAAGAAACGATTATCGCCTCTGATGAGGCGCGCCGTGAAAGAGAAAGGTTATAGTTTACAGGACGGTGGAATTATATAGGCAGCACGGCAACTCTCCTCTCCGGCGGCGCGCGAGCGCGCTGATATATTGGTATTTAAAAGTTAACTTATCTCTCGCGCGAAAAGACGAGCGCGCGCGCGCGCGCGACAGAGAGAGAGAGAGAGAAAAAGAGAGAGAGGAGGAAAAGGAGAGAAGGTGTATAATTCTTCACCACGCGTTTGCGAAAAAAGAAGCACAACGTGGGAATGTTATTATCGCGATGTGTGCAGTACACAGTGTGGGATCCAATCTTCTCGATCGTAGGATCGCGTCACGATGAGAGGCGAACGTAAAGTCGGGATTACCCATTCTTGCGAAAAGATTGCAACAAAGTTGGGGAAAAAGAAAGGCCGCGAGAGCGCGCGCGGCCCCGAAACGACTTTCGATTGTAGCAAGCGGGCTTCGACTTGGACGGACGTGAATGAGGGATCGGTACAAACGCTATCATTACCACGTTGAAACGTCCGTGAACTTCCAATTAACTCAGCGCGGGACCATTCTCGTTCATACAATGTATTCCCCACGACTACCATCAACAGCGCCGCCGCCGCCGCCGCCGTCGTACACTGATTTTCGGTTAGCGGCCATCTCATCAGGTCGGAGCTGGGACTCATCGGGACTACGTCATGACAACGGCGATCACGGAGGAGCGTACGTACCGCGAATGTGTATTATTAACGCGCACCGGGCCCTCTCTCGGTCGTACTACTATATACGCGGATCTCCGGATCCCCTTCACGCCGGGAAGGGATATCATCCTGGACATCATCATGGACGTCTACATTGTGCGCTACCAGTTCGGCCCACGGCCACCATTTTTGCGTGGCCGACGGACGTTCCAATAAAATCGGTACGTCAGACAATTTTCGGTTACGCGTGATCTCATTAAGTTGCCGTAGAGGCCTGTCCGTTTCTCTTCTCTCTCTCTCTCTCTCTCTTCCTCTTCTATTTTCTCTTCTCTTCTTCATCTCCGTATCTTTCGCCTCTGTCTCTTCTTTCTCTCAAACTGCTCTCCGCGTCGCGGCCGCCTACCGCCCTCGATATCTTCTCGCATCACCCGAGAGAAAAGGACGATCATTATTTCAAAATCGCTCCAAATATTGCCGCAAAAAGTTTATCTCGAATTTTGCGGTGGCTCCGCTGCGGAGCAGCGCATTCCCCCCTCCTCCTCCTTTCGGGTTCCAGCTGATCGCGTCGCCGATTGTGTATTCGCCTCCGAAACCACCGGGAATATGCGCGAGTATAAGCAATCGCGCGAGAAGAAAAAATACACGCGCATCGATATCGGCAACAGTCGTTGTCGAACGATATGCGGATATGTAGCGGACGTCAGCAATTTTCGTGGAAAAGGAAGAGGAGTGACAATAACAAAAGAGAGTCGAGTGTTTTGAGAAAGAGAAAAGTACGAAAAAAAATAGAACGAGAGAGGGAAGCAACAAAGGATGCGAGCGCTCGCGAATGATACGCAGATAAAATGGCGGTGAGACGCGAGAGATCGCGTCTCTGCGGTGAGCCGTTCGCGGAGCGGTGGAGAAAACGACGATGAAGAAAGAGAAGAGAGGGAAAAAGGGTGACGATGGAACGGAAGGGGAATCGAAGGTAGAGAGTGCGAACGAACCACGGGGAACGTGCGAGAGACCGAAGAAAGAGATCGCTGAAAATTGTGGTCGAGGCGGAGAAGCGACGGACGAAAGAGGAGGAGGAGGAGATGGTTATGGTGGTGGCAACGAGTCTCAGGAGCGGAAGGTGGCTTAAAAATGAAGTAATATGGTAAAAATGTAGCGTGCAATTTTCAGCGGGAAGACGCGCCCGAGTCAAGCCTGTTAAGTCTGAGCCGAGGCATCAGTGAGCTGACATGCGCGCGCTAAGGTGTGTGTGTGTGTGTATTAGTGCGCACGTTGATGCGCGCGCACGTAATGTCGGTAGGCACCCCGAGAAAGCTCCGGTACGTCTCTCTCGATCCGCAAAAGATGGTTGTCCGAGATAGCGCAAAGTTAATAACGGGCGGACGGATAGACGCGCGCGGTTTTGAGAGACGGTCGAGAGAGACCGCGGCTACTTTTTTTTCTTGGTTTTTTTTTTGCGCGCAAACGTCCGTCGCGCGCAGATGCGAAATCCCGCAAAGCGCGCGAAATTATGATTTGCGAAGCAATTCGCGGTTCAAGCGACGATGTAAACGCCTTGTTTATCGTCGCCGGGAACGAAGCGCTTGCGCGTCACGGATTTAGAGATGTGTGATGGTGGCGGTTAAAACGACGCCGTGCCAAGTCCTCGCCGTCCAAGTAACTCCGCGGTTTCAAAAGCGCAATCACGCAACCGCTTTGCGAGAGCTCGCTATAAGTAAGCTTTGCGTTCATTATCATTTTTCACATCTTATCAGTTTCATTTATTAAGAAGAAGAAAATAATACCGTGTGAAAGAAACGAAATAAAAAAAAAAAAATAAAAAAAAATAACTCAACTCGTTCCCCGACTCGATTCGCGGCGGTTAGAACGCGGAAGAAACGCGAAGGTGATCGAAGAGTCCACCGTCTCGGAAACCGACGAACGAGTTCGCGAGATTCTAATCGCGCGCAATCAAGGTTCGAGTCGTTTACGAATCGCAACTATGAGTAACGATTCAGCTCGCGCGCTCGCCAACTCGCTACGGTCGTTCCCTCCTTTAATTATTCCCTAGACGCTTGCGCGCCGATCGGAAGGTATAAATCGCCGCTCGGGTTTTCGCATTGCTGGCACGCACGCGATTAACTCACGCCGTCTCTCGACGTTACCGCGCGAGAGGCCCCGCTTCCAGCACGCCGACAGTATCGGAGTCGATTCTTTCTTCTTCTCTCTCTCTCTCTCCCTTCTCCCTCGGATTTGTCGTCTTTTTGGCGCGCTCGTAAATCTCGTAATAGTAGGTAGAAATAGCGATGGCACTGATATGCCGCGCGAGGTGTTGGATACTTGTATCAATTTTGCACACGTATCAATCTCGCGCAATAGTCGGGCTGCGTAGAATGTTGCGTCTCTCTCTCTCTCTCGCGCGGAATATTAATACTTTCGTACAAGGTATCAATCTGTCGCGAGCAGCATGAAGCCGGTGCAATTTTTTTTTCTTTTTTTTTACACGATGGAAACACTTTATGCATGCCCTGACTCTCGGGAGAGATGCCAGAGTTATGCGGGATTCTCACCACCTTCGGGAGGGTGGTGGTTTATACCCGCTAAAACCACCACGGTGTGCCTAACCAGCCCGTTTGAGAAAGAGACCCGGAACCCTCTGTAAGACTCTGCCAAAATTAAAAAATAAATACTCTTACTGTTGATTCTCAAATAAAATTAAACATTCCACGTATATATGTACACGTATATAGAACTTAACGTTCACATATACATGTATATGCGTGAAATGTTTAAATTTAATGCGAGAATCAACAGTTAAAGTATTTGTTTTTTTATTCCGATAGAGTTTCACAGAGAGTGAAGGATTGCCACAACCACCACACTGTGGTGGTTTCAGCGGATAAACCAACACCTTCCCGAAGGTGGTAGGAGTCCCGCATAACCCTGGCCGATATAGATATTCGAGTGTACTTCGTTTATTGTACTGGATAAGAATAAAGGAAGTTTAATTGAAATAACGTTTTCAATGGTAAAGATTATCATCTGGTTCAATTTGAAAAAATAATAAAACTTGCGTAATGTTTCGTTGATAATGAACCAATGTTGCAAGGTGTTGTGCGGTAAAATAATAGTCGATTATGTGATGTGAAACGTTTCGACTGTTTATTCAGTCCTCATCAGTCACAAGACTGTACTACATAGTCACTTTTAATAACAAACGGCAAAATTAATGTAGATAATGCAATATGTGTATATCAAGGTCAATCTTCGTTGACTCTTGAATTTTGAACATGACACACATATTGCAATCTTCATTAATTCTGCCGTTTGTTATTAAAAGTGACTATATAGTACAGTCTTGTGACATCTGCAATGTACCAACCCAATTCAAGCTGACTGGAGGCCCGATTCAGTTCGCTTTTTCAATCGATAAACTCGACTTGAAAGAAACTGGCCGGAAAAAATCCGACGATGTGGATTCGAACTCGGGACACTTCCCATTCGCAGCCCTCGCACTCAGAGGCGTAGACCACTGGGCTGGTACGTTTGGATCGTCCTAATGTAACTTCTCGAAGCAACGCTAGCGGAAATGAAAGAATCGGTTTTTAACAACATAATAATAAAATAAAAAATAAAATAAAGTAAAAAATAATTATAATAAAATATAATAAAATAATAAATATAATAAAATAATAAATAAAAATATTTATTATTGTAATATAATAAATATTTTATTAATAAAATAAAAAATAAAATTTTTAAGAAAATTTTATTTAATTAATCACACATAAGCACTATATTGTGTCATCTCTTTGTGTCATCTATTGTGTCCGTCTATTAAAAGGATGCTGAAGCGTCTTGTTGTATCACCTTACTATGAATACAATTTTCGGATTTTTGTCGTACTTACTGCACAAATTAGAAAACGATTTTCTAAATTAAAAAAATTGTCTAAATGCAGGCAATAAATTTTCTGAAACGAAAAAATTTGTCATCAAGAAAATTGATGACAAATACTAACTTAATCTAACCTAAACCTAAACTTGAAACCTAAAAGTTTTTCGTTTCAAAACCATTTATTGCCTGCAGAATTTTTAGATTATTTTCTTTTAATTCAGAGAATCGTTTTCTTATTTGTGCAGCAAGTACGACAAAAATCTAAAAACTATAATTCATAGTAGCTATGATAAAACCAGGACGGTTCCAGCATCTTCTTAACGCGTCAAAATTAAGAGAGGAACAAAATATTTTCGCAAAAGCACTTGCGTTATATCGATGATAAGCGTCGCGTGCAGCACGCGTAAATTGATCTCATGATTCATCTGTCAGTGATAGCAGCGGCTGCGTGCGCGTACTCGTACGCACGCACCCCCGTCGAGCCTCCGCGCTCGCTCGAGCGTTGCGACGAGGCCGGGGCGCGCACGATATAGCGCGCTGCGGAGTCGCTCACCGGACGCGGGTATTATGGCGATTGGAAAAGAGCGCGTATCTACTTAGTGTCCGTGCCGTACACGGGATTACCTGTTGCTCGGCTTAAACGCGAGCGGCAACCACCCGTCGAGGTTACCTAACAGGGGTACTGGCATCCATGCGGTACGCGTGTACGTACGCGCATACCGTAATAGCGAGCCGTATATATACATATATATATACATATATATGTATGCAACGCGAATCGGCGCGAGTCATTTGATGCATCGCAAAACGAGCTGTCGGGCTTTTACTCGATACAACGATCCGTGTTTCTTGACGCGTACTTACTACAGAATAGAATGTTTCACTCGAGAGAGCTGCGCGAAGGTGCTCCACGACGCGGCCGCGATGTGTTGTGACGTGTGTACGAACACCTCCTCCCCCGCGAAAAGATATCGTTGCAGATATCGCGACCTGCTCTACTCCCAAGATGTCAATTGCAATCATCTCGCGCGTCTCGGGAACGTCATCCGCGTTACGTTGCGTTTATCGAAATCTTCACATTGCGGAAATAATCGTGCAAAACCGCACGATGTAAAACCGCATTTAATGTGTACATGGTATATACAAATTTAATTAAACGCCGCAGATAAGCAAGTAGATAGTAGCCCATCGTATGCGCGGCAGCACGGAGACATATTTTCGCGAACGTTACTATGAAGTAACGATGCGACACCACGGCAACGTGTCTTCCGCGATGGATGCATTCCGCGTCGTTTTCTCTCTCGGCGACGACGATTTTACACTTACCGCAGGGTGCAACGGCCCTAACGACTTTAGCAGGGCAAATGGCCGCGGTGCGAGTTGTCTCGCTGAGTCTCGGGTAAAGGTGTGTTTCGCACGGGACTACCGGGTGGGACAGTCGGGATGATGATGTAAGAACGTGTGTGTATAAATACACACGTGTGCGATCGCGACTCGCACACAGAGATGCCGCGGTCGCGCCATCAAGTCGAGCGAGCGCGCGACGATGATGACTGAGCGCATAGCTTCGCATCTGTGCGCGCGCGCGCATTGCACTTACATCATCGCGCGTTTCTCGTCGTCACCCTGAACTCTCGCTTCACCTCTCGCGGAGAGATGCAACGCGCGAGGACGCGCGATCGACCGCGCGCCCGCCGTGTCACACGTGCCGCGCGTGTCTCTTCGACGAGCGCTCGATCGTCTTTTAAAGTGACGTTCCGACGGACGACGCGACGTGGCGTCTCACGTTTTCGAGCCCCGGCAACAATGAGCTCGTTCATCGATCCGGTTTGATCCCTCGACGATGATCTCGCGAGAGGAGAAGCGAGGATGAAGAAAGAAAAAAAAAAAAGAAAAAAAAAAAGAAAAAGCGCGCGGTACGTCGCGCCTTTTCTATGGTCATCCAGCAAAACAGACTCGTTAACTCGTTAAGGACTGCCGGCACCGCGTGCGCGCAAAAAAATTCCGGGCCTCGCCGCGTAATAATCGATATAATATTCCCGTAATAATCGAAATTCATCGGGTGTGAGAGTCGGATTTTAACTGACTCAACGGCCTCACCGCGGGCGCTGCAATTTATACAAGTATTCCGTGTTAATTGCGCGCGTGTTAAGGTTTCAATTAAAAGCGTTAAAAAATATCATCTCTCGAGAGTGAGAGAGAGAGAAAACGCGCATCTTAAATAATTATTTAAATTAAAAATTAACCGATCGAATATTTAAAAAAATAAACAACGATCGCGAGACAACACGTGCTACCGTAATTTTTCTAATTGTAAGACGTGCGATCGATTGTGATCTACTCAAAGCACAACGCGCGCATCGCAGGCCTAGGAACTCGATTTTCAGCGATCCATTTGTGGACAGAACGAACCGCGCATCGACAGTCCGCAATTATCGTAGCTAACAAATAGCTGTTGATTGTACGGCAAAGCCGCGGTTTAGTACCTCTAATCGTGGGGGTCAACCTTTCGAGGGAACGGACGCGGACGCGCCGCGCAATTTATAACGTCACAATCATCGGACGGAACCTCGAGTTATATCGCGGCTATGCTCAAACAAATAAAATTAATTGATTTAGCCTCCAGTGCGGATCTTCGGCCGGACGAATAACGAATGTTCTTCTTACATATTCAGACAGACCAGAGGTGTGTACGTGCGTGTGTGTGTGTGTGTGTGTATGCGCGCGCGCGCGCGTATGTGTGTAATGGCGTTTCGCAGCGTTCGACAAAGTAACGATCTCGCGAGCGACGATGAGGATGGACTCTCACCGCGATCTCTGATGACGATCGTCGCGAGATAGGAACCTACTCGAAATCCGTGCCGTTCGCACGGAAATGGGTTTTTATCGTTGTAATTACGCCACCGCCTCCGGTTAGGTATCGAACCCGCTTTCGAATTATCGAGTGACTTGCGAGATTTTAATACGCGACTCCCGCCGATAAGTCGGCGGCCGGTCCGCGTTTACGCGCGCCATCAAAGACCGCTCCAACGAAAAATGTATCTTTTCCGATCGCATCTCGCGACGCGTTCAGTATCATCAAGGTTACGGCGCATGGGACGCCGCGGACCCAGTCGTCATTTACATATCTCATTGACGAGCGTGGGGATCGTTAAAGAGTTCGTAAGAACGCGTTTCGCGATCGCAACGACGCGCGTTAAGCATCGTCTCTCTCGGGACTCGGCGGCGAGTGCTGGCAGCCCACGGTAGACGTAATAACAGCCTAAAAACAGCACGATGACCTCGGCCATCGACACCGAAAGTTTCTGCACGTCCAGTTCTTTCATCTCTCTTGCGCGCGCGCGCGCGCGCCACGTACTTCTTTTTCCTCCCCTCGATCTCCCTTCCCCGCCAATATCCTACTTGAAACGGGCTCAGTGTTGTGTCTGATTACGGCCCTATAACCGCGGCGACCCCTTCGCGCGTTCTCTTTTCTGCTCCTTCCGCGAATTCTGCAGACGTGCTCCGGAGTTGGAGCTACATTCAGGGCCGTACCAACCAACGCCTTCCACGCCGGCAAGGCGGGCGTGGAAAAATGCGCACCGACGAGGCGAGAAAATAAAATCACGCGGGCCGTTGCGAGATCAAAAGAAATATATATATATATATATACAATATACATACATATATATATATACATTGGTGGAAAGGGAGAGGCTACGTAGAATGACTGTAGAATGAACTTCTGGGTCGGCGAAGCTCGCGGGAGGGAACGACGCAGGGAGGGAAGATAAAGGGGGCGGAACGAGCGCGCAGAGATTCAATTACGATCGATCGGCCCGCTCCGGTCTGGACAAATACCGTCCGTGTGAGATAAGGGGGCTCATTTCATTTGCTTCCTGGACCCGAAGGCTATTAAGGCCCTGGGTTCGCTCATGCCGCTCATTGATGCGCCATTGTGCCGGGACAGGGACGTTTTACGTGTCGCAGAACTGACAGCCCCGCGAACGGCCGGAACGCGGACGGAATAGCGTAGGTATCGTGTTCTGACGGCCGTTCCCTTACCGAGATGCATCTGTTGTACATACGCAACATTGTATTCGACGCCCGTGCCGTGTATAAAGTCGTTCCGCGCGTAATATATATTCTATTTGAAGTCTTGTGGCTCTCTAAGCGTCGGAGTTATATATAAACTCTGGATAAAGTTGCACTTAGTAATCTTCAAGTTTCTTACGCGTGGAGAGAGAAAAGACGCGCACGCAAATTTTGCACAACAAAACTCGATCATCTCGAATTAGTTACAAAGTTGCAATAACGTCGATCCTGGACTTGAAAATAATAAAATTGCGTCGCAACGGCGAAATAAAAAATTCACATCGGCCTGTCAGTTCCTATTAGTTCCTATTGGTTCTCGCGAATAGATTTCAATTCAAAGTGACGGGGATCGAAGATCGAGATAGATACGGTAAATGAAAAAGCAACTGGCGCGTTCACACAAGTCGAGAGAGAGCGAGAGAGAGAGACGCAATAGTCGGAATCTCGATCGCGCGGAAATCAATCACGCGCATCGATATCTGGGAATGACACCCAGGAACGAGTCTATTAGGCGGTCGATAACCGCGCGAGAGGACCGCGTTCCGAGGTACGTTATCGCCGAGCCCCATCAACATTCCTTATCGACGTGATAATAATTTATTACCCTGTCCCACGTTCTGCTGCGGCAGAACGCCGCCGCTTCGGGAAGAATACGCGCGAACGAAACGATATTACGCTTCTTCCGCGCAACGTTATAGTAGAAAATACGTCATGGAAGACCAGAAGTTGACGTCGCTCCGGTCTCTCGTTATACTCGCGTCCGACAATCACCAAGGAATATGCGCCGAAGAACTCATCCACCTCCGAAGAGATGGCAAGAGAGAAAGAGAGAAAACCGGTAATATATATATCTCGCGCGCGCAAAAATGTTCTCTCGCGCCGAAGGTCGAGCGCGAAACTGTTCGTCGTGACGACCGTTAAAACTGGACCGCGGCTAAAAACCGCGGTACCGATTAAAGCTCGATGTAAGAGCGCGAATTTATCGACTAATGAACGACAAGCGCGATCGAACTGAACGAAGAGACCGTGCGGTCGGGACCGTTGGACGCTAAATGTCGAGAAAGTTGGCACGTAATGCCGGAATACAAAAATTACGTTTCATCCCGATAATCATCGACGCACGCTGAAACGGCCGGAGGTCGTCACCGAGATGGAGAGAGGGGAAGAGATAGGGAAACGGCGGGGAGATAGAAAGGAGAGAGAGAGGCGGAGAGAGAAGAACGCTGTGAGTTAAGCTGTGCGCGCCTCATCTTCGTAAATCGACTCTTCGACGTCCCTTCCCCCGTCCCAGCCCCCATTTCAATATCCCCGGCTTCGTAAAAGCAATCGCTGATTCACGGTGTAACGATCCAGGTGTATGAGGTTTGCACCTTGCCGGGGCCTCACGCATCGCGCGCGGACGTACGAAAAGTATCCTTTCATACCGGACACGGGGATATGCAATCACGGGGAGATTAAACGCTACCGAAAGCGCGAAAAAGAACGTCCGACGAGGTGTATAGTTCCCCTTTTTCCGTTACCCGTCGTCGTCGTCGTCGGGAGAAACGACTTCCGCGCTCGGGTGGACGTGTCTGCACAAAGCGCGCGCGCGCGCGAGCCCGTGCGCGAGATTACGCGGCAATTTCAGATAATCGATGGTATTTGCTATATCGCGGAAAACACGACGAGAAGCGAGAAACATCGTGTAAAAAAAATCCATTCCAGTTCGTAATTTTCCAGCAGAACTTGAACGATAAACACGTGCTCCGTATAATATTGTGACAATAATATTCATTAAATGCTAATAAAAACCGCTTGTAAAAGTTCGAAAACAATTTACTTGCTCGACTCGCTCCCGCGCCGCAAAGTAGATCGCGCAACCGATCCGAGACCCGATCCGACGATCGTTTGATCCCTTGAACCCGCCGCGTTGAAACGAGGAGTCGGCGGCGAGACGAATCGGCTCTTTCTGGAGCAGGATACGGCTGAGATCACGGTTCGTTGGATTCGGTAGTATCGTTGACGAGATCCATCAGTGGTTAATGAATCGGTCGTAAAAGTCGGCCCTCTCTTCGATCTATATATTCCGTCTCGCGCGTTACCGAGCTCGAAAATTCGTTTCAGAGGGGAGCTAAATAATATATGCCGTACACACACGCACACACGTGGGCCCCTCTATCGTCTTGCTGCGTGCGCCGCTTCTTATTGGTTCGTAATAGCTGCTCCGTGACGTCCGAGGTGGATCGGAACGAAGTTGAAGACCAATCGCGATCGCATTTTCTTTAACGAGGAAAAAGGAGGGCAGAGAGAAAGGGAGATTCGCGTGTTTCGCAATTTTTATTCTAACATGACGTGCGACTAATTGCAAGTTTGACGGGACCCCCCCCCCAATCATATCTGTCGATCATCGGCCGAGATGAGACATTCATTTTGATGAATTCCGAAAAGTCAGAGCTCGCGGGAGAAATTTTCTCCCATCTCCCGTCCCGCGAGATTTTTCCTTCTTGCACGCTCTTCTTTCGGCCGCTTCCTCCACGGCTTCCACCCGTTCGTGTGCAAAAACTTTAATCGCATGCCCCGACCGTAAAGGCTCTCTCTCAGGGTCTTCTCCTTCCTTTCCCTCCTAACCTCCTCACCGGCCCATCATCTCCGGCCGCCCTTTACCGTCGCCTCTACCGGGCACGTCGCTGATCGTTGCCGGCCATGGAGCGAGTAACGACGAAAGCGACCAAAAAATCGCCGGCTGATTGTTTTACGTCCGACCGCAGAGGCAATTCGTGCGCGCGAGGAAAGGACGGAGGGTAACGTTGGACCGGCCAGGAAAGAATCAGCTACGTCGTCGCGCTTGCAACTTCAAGGATTCCAGATATAATCTGCGACCTTGGACATTTTTACACCTCCTCTCCTTCCCGTCGAAAACCCGTGTCGTCGGTCGGTGTCGTTTTCTAGCGAAAAGTCACGTGTGTTTGTTTGCTCATTTAATCCGTCGGCGGATTATTTTATTTTATTTTTTTTTTATCCTCCGACCGTGAGCACCGTATGATTAGAGAGCGGCGCGTCTCTCTCCTCCGAAGAGTTTGCGAGACATCTTACCTGTGCGGTGGATACAATTGAAAGCGGAATGAAAAATACACGGACGCTCGCTGGCAAATTAGTGACGTGTTTCGGATAGAGACGATATATAATCATAATGCGTGTTTACGAAGCAGCTGATGGGAGCAAAAGCGTGCGATATTATTATCCTCCACAGGTATGTCGTGGGGATAATAACTTCAAAAGAGCGAATCATCGTCAGCAATCAAACTCTCTAAATTTAATTAACTGAAATAAAATAAATAATAAATGTTGCGCGTGTGTGTGTGTCTTGTCTGGCTCTGGAATGCCTGCAAATATATATACGTGGATGCGTATTGAACTCGGAGTAACGAACGGATTCTTGCGCGAACTCTGCGTGCGCGCAAGGATCTCAAGGACGGCGGAGCAATTTCCATTTTCCTGCAGCAGTCGGTGAACGCGCGGCGTAAACCGCGCGGATGGTTTCTTTTTTAGCCCTCTTTCCCCCTTGTGTTTCTTCGGTCTTTCTTCGCCCTTTCTCTCTCTCTCTTTCTCTCTCGTTCTCTCCCTTCGCGAGTCGTTTAGTCGACCGCAAAATTAGCCGCGAGCCGCACGAATGGTCCTTGAGCGCGATAAAATAACATCCTTTTTCGAAGCTGCGCACCGAGACGAAGGAGGTTAGGCCATTCCCTCGCGGCTGAATCTTATTTGCGCGAAGAGACGCGATGACGATTACCGGCTAGGTGTGCGTCTCAGCGACCCCGCAGGACCTATCCCGTCGGCGGTTCCGACTTTTTCCTCGCCTCGATGGTTCCCAGATCTCACCCCGCGGGGCACTCTCAGAAGGTTACACTGACTGTTGCAACCTCATCCTCAAGCGCCCGCGGCGTTTACGCGGCACGACCGATAATAAAGGCAATGCCGAATGCCTTTTATATATTGTCTGTGGCAACTTGTAATTAACGTTCAAAGTCGGGCGAACAAATTGCCGCATTGCCGCCGATTGTAAATTCGTCAGTCGTGAAATAAAATACGGAAATGTCGCGCACAATATAAAATCCAGATTTATTTTTTGTTTTTCATTTTTTTGCTCCCGCATCTTTTCTCTTACCGGCCAAAGACCAGTCGACGCGCACCAATCGCGTCGTGCAACACGAGAAACTCGTTTCCGGAATTGCGAGGCAACGAAGAAACACACGCGCGGAGCAACACATACACGGGCGATTCTCGATTATGTATACAACGAGAAGGAACGAGCAGCAAGTTCGACAAACAGTTCGGTTCTGTTCATTGCGGGGTCATGCTCGCGGAATCCCTCGCACAGTCTTTCGAGGCGCTAACGAAGGTAACACCCCTTCGCACTCCCACCCCCGAGTGCTCCGGAGAGAAACAACAAGAAGGAATCGCCGTTCGTGTTGCTCGTGGTGGGCCTTCGTAAATGTAAATTGATCGAAGCAACGTTCATTAATTAGTCGCGAGGTAGGCCGTGCCGTATGTGTATGTGTGTATTTGCTTCTTACATACCCTCGTGCGTCTCTCCTTCCTCGAGTGCTGGAACCTGCGAGTTTTAGCTTGTTTTCCGTCCGCGCAAAAATTATCGCGTATCCTTTTGCGTAGGATTCGAAATCGAGCGGGATTTAGTGCGTGGCGAGACTAGTGGAGGAACGCGCACAAGATGTCAATAATACAAGCGCGTATTTGAAACACGTATAAGTTGTCCTTTTGAAAATTGCAATCCGCGCGAAGTAGGTCTTGCGAGAGAAGTGTTTACAAAAAAAAAAGAAAGAAAAATTACGCACTTTTCTGTTTTTGAAAGAATTAATATTCCACGTGTATTTAACTCTTCGCCCATATATCTCAGCTTTGATTACGCATTCTGCTCGCAAATTAATATCGCCATTGATTGAAAATTCTTACACCCTGCGCCGAAGGACTCTCCCCCCACCCTTCTCCTTCCTTGTCTCCTTTCTTCTCCCCCCGTGTCTCAAACTCAATTATAAACACTTCGAACGCCTCGTCGCGATACCGAGAGCGATTACTCATTCGCACGAGATATGAATTCGCAAAAGGCGCACGCGCACGCGGCCGCGCAATCGCCGTGCGCGCAGAAAATTCACGCAACGCACGTACATTACGTACCTCCGCGCGCGCGCGCGTTTCCTGGCCGCGCTGGTATAATCGACTCTTGGCTCTTTTACCAGGACCCACCTAATTAAGTCACCCGCGGGGCATCTGATTTATGCGATCGAATAACGAAACAACACCGACGATTCCCGGCCGATCGATTCGCCGCAACGGTGCTCAAAGCAGTTATTTGCGCTCATTTTTTTTTTTTTTTTTTTTTTTTTTTTTTTGCATTGTCCCCGCACGATGTGCCTCTCCTCGCCGTCGCGAGAAGGAAAAAGAAATGTCGGCGCGCGATGAAAAATGTCCGGTATCCCAGAGCAAAGTATCGGGGGATCAGAGACCCACTGAGAGGGATATCGATTCAATAAATGCTGGTGCGCGCATGTGTGTACAGATTTACCAACGCATTAGTGTGAGCAGCGGAATATCTTTTTATCATGGGATCATGTATGTTCGAAGAATCTTGCGATATTCTCTCGCAAGTATCGCACCGATGGGGGTTCCGGAGATCGGTGCGCAATATTAATTGCCGAATTACATATACGATATCGTTGGTTATATACCGATGCGCTTCCGAAACTCGAACAGTTCTCATCAAAAAGTATCCGCGCGCGTGGAAGTCTTTGTTCGCGCGCGTTCCGAGAATCGATCATCGAGAAATTTTTTTTTTTTAGTGGAAGAGGGCGTCGACGCCTCGAGATTACATTTGTTGGCGGCATAAATCGTCTGTAACGAACTTTCTCCCGGATTCTTCTCCTTCTTTCCCATATTCGCCGAAATAACACACACACACACACACGAGTGAGAAACGAAAAAGAGCGAACACCGCGATGTACACACGGACATAAATTAAGCGACTGCGATGTATACACACGTACGAATCCCTTTGGGCGCTGCGTCCCTCTTTCTTACACCTTACGATTAGCCACGGCACATCCACCTTCGACCCAAGCCTACAGTGTAGGTGGCTGCGCGGTGCCAGGTACATCAACGATGTACGAGGCGATTTGGAAATCGGGAAATTATGATAGCGCGTCGGGCAACTTTGGCCTCAAACAATCTCGGCACGAGATTCGTGGGTAAAAAGGGATCATCGGGAAGAGACCGGGAAGTTCTGAAAAAGAGCTGAATGGAATGTGACACATTCGGAATGGGGACGTTGGTCGCGTTAGATCATCGGTGTAGAAAACGCTCGTCGGTAATCGCTTGATTTAACACCGCGACGGCGCGTAAATAAGGATCCAATGTCGCACGGCACACAAGAGAGTCTTCGAAATAATCTCTTGAGCAACATTAGAAGCTCGAGGATGAGCAATAAGAAGCTACTTCTTACATTTTAGGCGATTAATATAATTTCGAGGATTTTCATTGATTTCTGATTGCATTCCTAATGTACACGCGCATATGCGATGCGTATTACGCGATCACATAAATCACTTCTATAGTCTGAGATATTGCAATCTGTTATTTATTATCCATTTGAAAATATACTTAAAAAAAAAGTGTGTACCGAAAAAAAGCGATAGAAGCCACAAAAACTCACTTTAATGTTAAAATCAGTTATATTTGCGGGATATGTTCTTTTTTTCTGTTTTTGTTTTCTTTTACGAAATGATATACGAGAAATTGACATTTATCGTAGCTTATTGCACTTCCTGCTCCAAAAGCCCAAACGGAAGAAAAAAATTTAATGCTCGGACACGTTGATTAATCTTTGTAATATTGCACGGGGCAAGCTTGGGTGGCCCAGAAAAGAACGTAGCAGTGTCCGAAGTTATAAACAGTCGGGCACGACTCCTTGAACCCCTCCGTCGCTAAAGAACGGTAATAAAATAACACGCTTATTCGGCCGCATTTGAAATACACGATGTGTTTCAAGTTGTTGTGCTCCGTATACTTATTGAATTGTTTCTCCCGCGAGGCGTACGTCGAAGCAAATTTATCGGATAATGGCGCAAAATGCAAAACAATTTAAAATGCCGCGAAGAAGAACAGAAAAAAACAAAAAAAAAGCAAAAGCCACACGTCGTATCATCAAGTAGCAAACCATTAAGAACTGAAGAGAGATAAAAATACGTTTTTATGAGTCATTGTATTTTTGCAGCGGTAATTAGATAAAACGGCTGATTCTCTCTCTCTTAATGATACTTGACTACAAGAACACGCATCCGACTTATATCGCCGCTTGTCTCGTCGCTTAACGACGACAAAAAGTTGGCCGCAGCAATTATTGGTTCATCGCGGCAATTAATGCCGGTTATTTATGAACGCGTGTGCAAGAAGGCCAGAAATCTTCCGGGCACACAAGGACAAGTTCGATGTAAGAGGGATATTATATATATACATATATATATATATATATATGTATATGTATATATATATATATATATATATATATATAT
>QVOA01022719.1:0-41813 GCA_014825685.1 Pseudomyrmex cubaensis
CCGACCAGAACGATTTTCGGCAACACAACGTGACAACTCCGGCAACGTTAAATAATCATTACAGTATCGTAAACTCGCATAAATCTCGGTAATATGAGTTGGTGATTCCGGCAGGAAATTAATAATAATAATGAAACGGCAATCATATTAAAGTTCACATAGAATGATAATCAGAGAAGCGCAACATGTTAAGTCAGACAACGGGTAACAGTAATTCGAGAAAATTGCAAGACTATTACGTTCGTTACTATTATACTCGAGAAGACAGTGCCGTTTCTCGTGAGGAGAAAATCTGAGAGGAGAGACGGAGGCAAAGGAGAAAGATAAGAGTGAGAGTGGGTCAGTGTAGAGGATAGATAGACTGGTCTGTCTCTACGGATAGCTGGTTCCGATGACTGAGTGCTTCTCCGCCAAATGCCCGAGGAGGAAGCGGCGAGATAGCAGCTCCCTGGCGCGCGGCATTTACGGTGTCTTACACGTGTCCTCCCCTTTCCTTTTGCTCGTCGCTTTGTGTCCTCTAGGCAACGGTACTTGTTCATTTGGATGTCACGCGTCTAAATCCCGAGAGACCTAGATCGCCGCGGCCTCGATGAGAAATACCTTCCCAAGTATGCGCTTATCTCTCGCCTCATCAAGGGCGTAGAGCGAAGAGCGCGTCCGAATATATGTTGTCTTGCGTAAAAGTTATCGCACAATATTTTATTAAAAATACGGGAATTAAATGCACATACACGCACTAAAATAAATAAGAAATCTTGTGATATTTTCTTTTATTTCAGATGCGCACAAGAACAATATTGTTCCGAAACCTATGATTTTTTGCGCGTGACATGAGAGTAATTATTGTAAAATAATTTCTTCGACGATGTTTTCTCGCCTGTTGTAGATCTTGAAAGAAAACTAGCCGCTACGCTCTTGCCCCCTTCTTTATATTTCTTCTTCATCAGTCGCTCCCACAAGCGGGCATTTCTCTAGACACGCGGGCGGTGAACTTTCCCGTTACAAAAGTAATGAGTCTCGCATGTTGAAATCGACTGCTCGTTTAAATCAGCTTTTTCACGCGTAAGCCGATGAATGAGAAGAAATAGACGATTGAGAAAAGTAGTTCGGACATGCATAAATCGCAAAGCGACGATTAACGTTAATTGAACTGTTTTGCGAAAACGAAAGTATGTTTAAAAAAGAGATGAAACGTCTTGTCTCAATTATGTTGATCACGATTGTTCATAAGCGCGAGAATTAGCAGCTTTGAAATATAAATTCTATTAAATAAAAATTTTTGACTTGTTTTTATCTACGGTTCGTATGAAAAAAAAGGATACTACATTCTTGATCTTGACAGGATAACTTATAAACGGCGATTACACTATTATCATCAGAACGCTCTTTCTCTCGGAGCCGCGTGGGTGGACCGGCTAACAGTAAAGCGGATATTATAGGTGAGGCGGTCAAAAATACAAGACTTGTACACATAGAAAGTTGTCTCTCGCCATATCTCCATTTTCCCTGTATATTATCGCCCTCGTTATTCTCTTCCGAACAAATCAAACACGTCGGATAGATTATTAGACATTTCAATAAGAAAAGACGCGCTGAATGGTGGAAACGACAAGGTCTAATTGAATTCGCATGGGCGTTGGGAAACAAGATGAAAAGAACGCTTCTTGACGGGGAATCGACAGTTGTATAGGCCGATCGATGATTTTATTTAATACATTGATTTACGTAGTTTGCGACTGTAATTGATACCAATTTCATTAATACCTGTCTCTGTTTTGACGCGAGAAACAAAGAGAGAGAAAAAGAGAGAGAGAGACGCGCGAAAGCGTCGATCCTTACGTTTTCCTCGGATCGGTGAGCAGTCGGATCGGATTATAATAAACCGTATTCTCTTTCGCGTGTCTCGTATCGCAGCGTTCGAAGATCGGGAGCGATTCCGCGCGTCACGGTTTCGGTGCGTTAATAATTGTTCAACGAAATCCCTTATATGCACATACGGTGCAAGCTCCCCTTAAGGGTTTGTATTGATTTCTATGATGGCGGCCGCGCCGCCGGCGTCTGCACCCTCCCGCAATCGCGAAAAGCCGAGAAGAGCATTGCTCTGTCTCTTGCTCTGTAGCGGTTTACCGGAAATATGAGGAACTGTTTGCCGACAAACCGCGTGTGTGAAAGCTAATTGTCGTGCCGACTGACATCGGCGTTTGACGTGACGCCGGTCACGTTACTTTCGATCCCGCCCCTGTGGGTTCTATCGAGGATCCGTGTGTCGTGCCGAGGTTGCGGTCCGCGGATGATGGTGTTGCACGTCCGGCATTCGCGGGATCATTGACACGAGGTAATGACCGTATAAACGTGCGGAGGATATCGTTTTTCGACGACCAGCTGGTGACGTTATAGATGAACTCGATTGAAGAAGGACTTTGACAGGATTTATTGTCGAAGAAGATCGTGTTCTCGCGAACAGAAATCGTGATTGTCCACAGGATCACATTGAAGAGACTGGAAACAACGATACTTTTCGGTAAGAGATCGAATAAATTCACGAGAGACTTGCCAGCGACTTATAATCAAAAAAGAGGAATATATGAAACAAGAATAGAAGTGTAAGTATTGTGGGGGAGAATCCACAGAGTCTAAATTCGGGGATCAAGTTTAAAACAAACTTCATCGAAATGTATTCAAGATTATTTAACTGCGATCGAGTGTAAAGACTCCGGTACGTAATCACCTGTTACCCGTCACTTGTTGTGTGTGACTGACTCGTTAGATGTAGTTTAACGCTTCATCGACCGACTTGTAAACCCTTTCATCGTTTGCCGATGCGTCTTACTTTTATGATATATCTCGGTCACCGACTTACGCAATTGGAATCGCAGACACGATTCGAATGAGGCGTATTTAAATAAGAAATCTCGTAACTTGTACTTTCGCGAAAACATTTTAATCGCTGTTAAATAACATTGTGCAATATACATATACATGTATGTGATTTTTTTCCACAAATTACGAAGTAAATGCGGAATAACATTAAGTAAAGTGTCACGAGGGTACATCTTGTGCCGTGATGATCGGCAGTTTCGGTCGCTAAAGAACTCTGCGTGGTGACTCAATTGAGGTTGCGCGTCCAGTAATTCGCATAAACAATTTTCTTATTTAATATGCCGTTCGTGGCGCATCACGTTTGAGCGAACCGTCATTTTACCGACGTTTAATGAGACTACAAAAACGTTCAAACGCGGTCAATCGCGCACTTAGTCATGTGACATATGTGACAGTAGAAAGCATCACAACAATATGTTGAAGCGTTGACATTAGCAGTTAGATTAAAATGACTTATATCCACCCGTTGCTACTCCCGGCCGGCGAACTCTCCGCATTTGACTTTAGAAGCTGTCGGAACGACGACTTTACACATACATACGCGTGGAAATTGTAGTTTACATGAAAAAATACGTAGCTTTTTAATCTGATTAAAAGAGACTTATTTTTTTGTTTACTTCTCTCGCACGTGCGAGCTTCTGTTGTGCGAGAAATTCCCGAGCGACGTAGTTATCTGGTCGTTAATCGCCGTAAAATCAATGTAAGTACGTGCACTCTCTATACGTGTGAGGATGTGAATGTAGATTTTACTTTCGCTGCGTCTTCATTTACCGGATCCGCTGCTGGACGTGCCGGCCTGTGTGCTGCCCGCGATACAGAGAAATCGCAACGAACGAAAAACAAATGCAACGAGATACACGACGTTACGATCTTGTCGTTTTCTCGCACCTTATGTAATATAAATTTGTAATATATATATATTCTTCTTGTTTAAATTATTTTATAATTTACGCAAAAACAAAATATTATTTTTCTTATAATAGAAAATATTAGAGAGACTAAAATGAAAAAAACAATTTACTAGATTTGCGATATACTTGTTTTTTTTTAAATTAATTTAATTAATGGAACGCGTTTTAATAAACACTAAAGCGTTAAAAAATTAATATCTCATGATTAAAATTTCTTCAACTAAAAACTCAAGCGAGAATTAAAACTTCTTTTTTCAAGTAATTTATCACATGTGGGATTAATATCTAGGCAAGTAATACACACATTTTTTTGTTGAGATAACCTGTGAGCCGATGTTGGTTGTGATGTTATGTCGCGCTTTGATCAAGGAAAGTTGCACCGATGCAAAAGGAGCCAGTTGAGTCTCGGGCGTAAGCATCAGGCCTAGACATTGACCTCGAAAGTGAGGTGATCATAGACAGCGTAGAGTACGAACCGAAGAAAGTACACCAACCGGTTTGCGTCTTACGTATATCGCTGCCGATCGAAATTGCATTTGATTTTTTTTATTGGAGAGTCCCACTTTGCGAACTAATTACAGAGCGAGAAAAGAGAGAGAGAGAGAGAGAGAGAGAGAGAGAGAGAGAGAGAGAGAGGACATACTGATATTGCGCTAATGTTACAGAGAGACATCACGAAATATAAGCAATTTCTTTTGAAATAAAGTAATAACAAGAGCATATATTGTACACGTATATAATAATTAATACATTTGGAAGTAACAAATCTCTTATACAAATCCACATAAAATTTCATACAAAGGTTTTACGCTTAATTAAATTACATAAACGCAAATAATGAAATAAAATAAAAACTCAGTTTGAAAATTGAAGTATAGATAAATTGTGTGTGTAAGAAATTGCTTTCCTTGACGTTTCTCACAGAAATGCAAAAAGTATGGTCGATTAGAGATTCCAATAAAAACCAATCGCTTTCACTCGGTCTTTGCGGTATCAATTGTATCGATTTGATTTTTCTTTTAGAATCTTACTATCTACACGTGCGTATGTATGTATATAGCAGTTTCATAGATGTTATATTTTAGAAATTACGCGCTTTCTCTTTTTGTTTTTTCAAAAACTATGATATTTTGTAAAAATATTTCCCTTCATAATTTCTCTCGGTTGAAAAAAATTGAACAAGATTTACGTGAGGATTTCTATTATTGAAATCTACATAAATACACAGGAAAAACTACTTGTGTAAGTACAAAATTTTAAATTAATTAAATGTCGATGTTGAGCGCATTTTTGAAAATTGATGTATTTTTCGTTTCGGAATGAATGTTATGTTGCCAGGAACATGATACAATGAACGTGATACAGTTCTACGCAGGAGAGAAAAGCGGTAGGGGAAGCTACGACTACTCTCTACCAAACAACTTTTCCCTTCATTTCAAACAGGCGTTACCGAACCGACTATCGTAGGAACGAAAACTTTTGGAAAGTAGTTTCACTTGTATTAGAATCATGTTGCGATCGAATTTCTTGCATATCGCGAGTGACTATCCAATGGGTGCGAAGACAAGTCTCTGAACTTGCCGAACAAAAATTTTCCAATTGCTTGAATTTCTAAATCGGATTAATAATAATTAAAAAATACTAATTAATGATAATCCAATTAATAAAATTATTTGCAGTAAGTGGTCTTCTTGAACATTACACTTTCGTGCATGTATGGGCACGTGTTTATATTCTAAAAGTCTAACACACAAAAAGTCCGCGCAAGCATATCGAACGTTTTAACGACATCGTTTAGTCATACTACTTGAATCGCGCGATATATTTTACAGCTCTGTTTACGATCAAGAACAAACACTGAATTTTACAGTGTCTGTTTGATCGATCAGTTAATCCTGAAATAATTAATCGATCCCATCGATTTCTAGCGATCGCTGGATTACACACGGATAATTTTATAGGTACGTCATCAAGAATATTTAATTAACAAGATCGCGCGCGCGATCATACGGTAAACTTCATCTTCTATTTATAGACTATCTTAAATGCATTAAGACTCTCTTGATGCGGTATCAACAAGGTTTGATACCAAAATTGTTTTCGCACGATTACTCTGTTTGTAAAAACAACGGTTACATGATGACAACTGGGAATTTTGAATCTCGCAGGTTTAGGATGTATATTGACATTTAATGACGTGATGAGTGATTCTCGGAACATTCCACAACGTTCGGCAAATATTGGAGAGGAGACGCCAAATATTATTTCTTAAATTCGTGCTTGAGTAACGCCTCTCCGTGGTGACACTCGTTCGTCGTTTTCGCAACGACGCGCGACGCGACGTGATAGGACGAAGTGTGTCACTAAGCTATCATTTTCCCGGGAAGTATGCAGCATTAAAATTTTTCTACGCGCGAGATTCTACGTTCGCAGAAAGGGAAGGCTTTATTTCCTCTATCCTCGCTAATTGTTTGCCGAGCTAGAGACCTTACGGAGATGCCGCATCCCGCGCGGCACGCGATGTTATCACACACTAATGTTACGTACACTTATCAATGCGTAAATGGAATATAGACGCTCCATTAACAAGATACACATGTACCGACTAATTGCGCATTATAATATACGAGAGATGTACGCGGAAAATCGTCAATGTCAATGAAATTCTCGAATATCTTTTCTGTGGCGAAAACAAGACGGTTTTCAGAATCGGTGCGTTTGTAACACAGTTCTTCTTCTTCTTCTTTTTCTTCTTATTATTATTTTTACAAGCTTTGATAATTATTCGCAAATAATTGTTGCAAGAAGAAGTGCAAGTAATTCTAGTTTTTTATTTAATTCTTACTTACAGCCTAAAAATAAAATAGAGAGTGTACGCACTTGCGTTACCGCAAAACGGCGAACGAGGCCGTGCAACATGTGGCATTCTGCATTTTTTTTTTTTTGATTTAAAAGAGACATTTGTTCGACGCTACTTGAAACGCTGGTTATTTATGAAGATGAACGCGACACGCGTTCGTCTAGTAAGATGATTCGGTGAAATGTGTGGCCGGCCGAAAGACGAAACGAGGTGAGGGAAGAGACTACTTCCGTAATACTCCTAAATGGAACATGTAGGGCTCGTAAAAAGCAAAGTTCATATAATGTTACAAGATGATAACTATATTGAATACATCAGAGCGCTTTACCGTTTTCGAAAGAAGAAATTAAAAATGCGCATAATTACATGTTCATTATTAAAATACATGCTTTCTAAATAGTTACGTCGATATCAAGTTATTTTATTGATCATGTTATTATGTTATTTCATTGCTTAATTATGGTATATATCAATCTGTACATGTAATTATGCGCATTTTTAATTTCTTTTTTCGAAAACAGTAAAGCGCTGATACGACAATACAACATGTGAACATCGAGAAAAGTGGGTCGCTGTTCATTGAATACTTCGGGCATCAATCAAGCACCGTGAAGATTTCAATAAAAAGAGTTCCGTTACCTCGGAAATACACCTGGATTCCGCGCGTGAACGATATAGTACGTACCAATTTCATTTTCTACGACAAAACACTTATTGTTAGACCGAGAACGACACGTTAATTCGATATTTATATTTACAAATTCAATATTTATATTTACAAATTGTAAAATACGGAGTAAGCAATGACGCGTAATAATATTAAGACCGCAATGGTGACAAAATGTCCGATTATCACCGATGACATACCGGTATTCGATAGTCGCCAAGTGTGACACTTTCGAAACGTTTGTAGAAGATGAATGGTCCAAGCGAACTCGTTTGCTTCCGGATTGTCAAGAGTCGAAGTGAGCGACCAACAGGTAATTTACATTGAGAAAAAATTGGTGAATCAATGTCGTTGAAACATAATTTCATATTTCACACACACGTAGATTATTCTACTAGACGTACGTGTACACGACGTGTACGTACAAAAAAAAAAGACTTTGCATAAAGAAAAATTACGTTTCTGATTTCGCTTGCTGACATCATAATCCGATATGTTCAAGTGAATGATCTCCCGATAATATCTTTGACTTTGTTGGCTCTTACAAGAAAACAAGCTTATTTTTGGGAGAACGACCTTTCTCGCTCTCTTTCTCTGCGAATGCTCTTCGTTGCAAGTAAAATGTTGTGCAACAAAAGAAGACGCGCATTCATGACCGTGAATATATACAAGCTGTCTCGAAAAACGTCTCTGGCAATTTAGGGGAAGGAATCAAGTCTTTTACGTGAGCATCCGCGAAGAGATCGTTTTAATTTCTCGTATTCGAAATCGAACCCGCAAGAACAAAGAGACTTGCGAATAAAATTTTTCTGCATTTTTACTTCCTTTTTTCCCGTCATAACGACAACTTTGGTGCCGTATTTTCGAGCCGTCCTGTATGCAGTTTCGTTTTTTATTTTGCTCTCGTTCTCCGCGGAATCAGGAACAGCGCGCAAATTATAGTAATATTTCTGGAAAAGTAAAAGGTTGCCTCCTCTTTTAAGTACGTCATTATATTATTAAAAGATGGTAGAGTGAGAGATCATTTCTTGCACGCTTCGGAAATTCCGAGGTTTTTCTTGTTTTTTTTTATTTTGCGAAGATTCGCTCGTACAATTGGGGAAAAAGTCAACCCAAAATTACGTTTGAATGTAAGTTTGCTCCGGGAAAACGCATATTAGCCAGATTTCTTTCGAATGTGTACACGTGAATCACGTGAACATTTGAACGGATACGCTTTATCTCCATAACAAATTCCGATCTAATATATGTGTGCTTTCTCTTCTTATTCCGTATTTATCGAGTATACGAACACGCACACTCTTTTTCCTTGTGTGTTTTTAATTATTTTGTTTTCAGTTTTCAAACAATTTGCTCATCGATTAAAATACGAAATTTGCAAAATGTTTGATAATAGAGAAAAAATATAGATATGCAACTCTCTTTATATTCTAATACAAAACGCAGATAATAAATTGTGTATACAATAAATAAATAAATAAAAAATAAAAATAGAGGCTACAATAAAGTTTCTCTAGTGTGCCGACGTTAACAACTATAACCAGACAATCTGTTTTCTTTTTAAAACAGACGTCTCTTATTAGAGACCGAATATTGTGCCAAGTCGATTTCTAACAGTCTTTGTGCGTGCACTTGCTACGTCGGTGCACCTCGATACATCCTTACGGCTCGTAACGCAAAAAATGAATTGTTCGTTCGACGACCGATACTTGTTCGGCTTGACTGCCGTCGCAATCATCATCGGTGTATGTACCCAGTAACCCAGCTGTCTCACTCAGTGTGTTGGTGTGTACAGGCCTTCCATCTCTCGGCCCACTAAGCGGCCGAGAGATCACACAGAACAGGTTCCGTTTTGCGTCGCTCTTTTCTTTTTCATCTCGGCTCGCAGTTGTGACGATGACCGTTGTGTTCGAAACTTTTATATATCACCGAAGACATTCGGATTGGAACGCGTCGCAATTTCTCGATCGTAAATCGCGTTATTAAAATTCACGTGTCCCGCATGCAAATTACGATCAAATATGTCATGTTTTTGCAGACACGCCATTGAGGACGGACATGCGGAGATATTTGTAACCCGATCGTTTCTTGATTATTGTCATTAATCATTACGTTACGAATGTATGTACAAATGAAGATGTATGAGCGTTAAACGCGTGTAACTTTACAAAAAAAAAATAAATAAATAAATAAAAGTATTGAGAAATATCTTGAATTTGCCAATACGGACCGATAATTTGAATAATTAAATATATGCGGTTGTATCATTGAATCTCCGGTTGTTCGGGACGCCAAACGATAATCCTGAAATGAGAAATTTTTTGTTACACTGCAGATAATGCGAAATGAAATTGTTTGCTTAGGAATCGAAAAACAATTAACAGAAACATTAGTAAGCTTGCTGAAATTTACGACATTTCGCGGCAAAAAAAAGCGAAACGTCAACTGCACGTATGGAGCGTGACAAAATTTGTTTGCTATCGATCTTTTTTTTTTTTTTTACGTGCGCTTGTCTCAACGTTTGTTTTTTTTTCCCATACATGACACTTGTTACGCAACTTCTCTCTCTCTCTCTTTCTCTCTTTATCTTTCTCTTTCTTAATCAGCTGAATTTTTTTGCATAAAAATTTCATGGACCAGATTGGCAAGTTGATGTCAGTGAATAAAATCTCTAATGTGAATTATAGTTTTACTTTCAAACATCTCTCTCTCTCTCTCTCTGTGTGAAACGGTTTTTACCGGAGGCAAATCGGAGAAATCTGTGAATAGATGTGCGAAGCGGAGAATCGTGTAAGTGCGAAAGATTGTGAGTTTAGGTGAAAGGTAAACAGGAGACCGATATAAAAGCGACTCGTAAGCGACAAAGTTATTTGGATTTTGGAACCGTGCTACAGCACGACGATTCTGACGATCTATTGACCCGTTTTATTTCATCATCCCGTTGTCATACACGGGCAGGGGGGACTCGTTTAATGGTTTTGCACGTAAAGTTACATTTTTCATTATTAAAATATTAAAGAGAGAGAGAGAGAGAGATAATAATCAAGAAATTGTTGTTGTGTAGTGCAATTTTTTGTGTAAAGATACAAATATACCTGTAGGTTTTGTGCATATTCTTCATCGCTTTTTCCTTGATGTTCATTTTTATTATTGCGTCACCTGTTCAAGAAATCAGTCGAAGAAAAAAACTACTTCTTCCACGCGAGCGTCTAGAAAGGATTTTGATCAAGAGCGCGCTTTATATAATAAGTTTTAAAAAAATTAAAAATATGAAAGATTAATTGTTTAGTAGCGGCATTGATATATTGTTCCATGTATTCCGTCGCGTATAGTATTTGTAAAACTTTTAATTAAATCGTTTTTTTTTTAGAGGAACGTCTGTTCCTCCAAAAAATTTTGCTTCGGAACCCACTTTTCTGACGCGAGAATCACAGGAGCGCGTGCGTCGTATAATGTGAAGATCTCATAGTGAATGCGGAGATGCCGCGCGACTCTCGCTTTGAAAACGAGGCTACGGTGATGATGTGGTGCAGCAAGTACCTATATATGTATAGCGGAATAAACTCTGTACACGGGAAAATTATGCCTCTATATATTTCTTTTGAGAGATTGTTTTGCTTTTCAAACCGTTTTGTAAGATAAATGATATCTGTCATCTTCTGCGATGTAATTAGCAGTCTCTCGTAATTCGATCGTATCGTTAAGTAATTATAATTAACTTGATTTGTAACAACAGTTTATTGCGCTCTTTAACCCATTGATAAAAATTATTAAAATAAATAATCGATTGAATATGTATTGAAATACATTGAGTGATCGTCTCTTCAATGCAAAGTTGAGTCGTTAAAAAACAGAATTATTCAGATCGCGTGAAAAATTAATTTTTTTATTCATTAACGTACAATTATCAATAAATTCGCTATTAAAAACGATCGTGGGTCAAAAAATAATTAAAATGTTTTAAAAAATATACAATTGATAATTGTACGTCGTCATATCAACATCGCAATTTATTCAAATCGCGCTTTACTTACAAAAGTGCAAAACAAGTATAGAATGCAAACAAAAGTAAATTTGCATAAAATATAAAGTCTGTCTTTCTTCTTCTCTCTTCGTATTTGAATTATTTTCGTTTCACAAACGCGCGATGTGATCAAAGTTCATCAATCGGTTCGGGCGGAAATAAGGATCGAGAACAGAGGTTCGGGATATTCCGTGCATCGGGTTATCTCCGCTCTTATGGAATTCCACATATCACAAGATCGGCGAAAGAGGGGGTGATCTCCGTGCAGACAAAAAAGGGTGGGATACTTCAATCTCCCGACGATCTCGTCTCGATCCTACCTAGCGCGCACGTGTTTTGCCTTGACCGATCTCCCGCGGACGATCTATCCCCACGATCGATTCCCACCACGCAATCGCGGTTTTGGCCTCGTTTACGTCCATGTCCTACGTGTATCCGCAACTAGAGGTAATTCCACCTCCGACGACCACATCGGATCGACCACCTCCAAACACCACAACGGTGGCGACGAATATCCGCACCAAAGTTATAAAGCGGACCGGCTAAGCTGGCAAACGGCGCTGCCACTTTATCAAGCGACCACGACGTGCCACGGTCCTCGCTTTTTCGTTAACGGAGAGGAGTTAAAAGAAGAACGCTTTTTCGGCGGACACCTCGCGCGGTGTCATCTTCTTGAAGCACACGCGCTTAGGCCATGTTATTTTAACGAAAACACGAAAAGTTACGTGGGTGCGGTTGTACTGTATTTTTTTTTCCTCCCTTGAAACACCATCTCGGAACGGTCCTTTCGCCACTGGCATTTCCCTGTCGAACGCACGAAGAGCAAGGACTCGAACTCTCGTGTTGATACCAAGATACTACTTTTGATTTAGAGAATCGTGTGGTCAAGGTAAGGAAACTTCTTCCACCTTTCGCGAGAAAAAAATTGTTACTTCGTGAAAAAATGGACGATTTTGTGACGTATCTTCTTAAGTGGGTAACATATTGGTGCGAACGGTGAATAAAATTGAAAGAAAAAAAAAGATCGAAGTTTTCGTGAAGTCAGTTGTTCCATTGTAAAGTAACAAGAATTAGTTTTTTAGTAGTAAAAAAAATTTTTTTTAATAATATAATCAGATGCTTTAAACTTTGTCTATCGCATAAGTACGCTTGATTTCTTTCTGACTGGAATAATGAAAAATAATCCTGATACAGCGATTTATTTGACTCAATGTTTTACTTGCATCATCAAAAACGCACATTGTCGCAACGTCCCACTTACAAAGTGCAATCGTTAGCAAATGTTAATAATTCTTAAAACTTTCACGCAAACGTTATTAGCCAGCGATATTGGTATCTTAATTTTTTTGTACAAAATTGGTCAATCATTGTTAAAAATCCAAACATATAAAAGTCGTTGACTGTTAATCTGAAACATATTATGTAGATTTCTAAAAATGAAAGAGCACACAAACGTTTTTGAAAAAAGTAGGAATAAAAGATCAGGTTGGCAAGATTAATTCGTATGCTTAAAAAATTGCTATCGTTACTCTGAGAAGAGATTAGGAAAAAGTTTTCTCTCTTTCTATATGTATAAGCTACTTACGGATTTAATGCATTTGCACAAAGTGCATCACGAGCTTAACTTTCGCTGCGATCGGTCTGCCGGTCGTTGCTTTCATTAGAAGTCACATATACTTTGATTGATGAAGAGCGCAATGAAAGATTTCAAAGATTTCTCTCGGATTTTATTTCTCTCTGTGCTTACGCACTGTACAGTTCAATGATCGCGGCGATAATTGATATTTTATATGGAACAGAAGTGATTTTACTGCAAATTCCATCCGTGTTATAATTTGATGAATCGAATCGGGCGAGAGACATAGACAACAAAAAAAAAAAAAAAAAAAAAACAAATTTTTTTCTCTCTCAGTGAGCTTCGTTTTTTCAGCATAAAATATATCTTTAAAGATTTTTTTTTACTATTAATTGTGCCATCGTGACACTTAAATATTTTCACACAGAATTATTTTAGGTTCGCCGTAAACTTGGGAAAACTCTCCGGCTGCTTGAGAGAAATTTAATACGTTCAATTAATCAAAGGTTTTATGTCACATTGTACAATGTCGTACGTGTTAACGGTCGCGAAAAAATTGCAGCTGCACATCAGCCATGACAAAAAGTGCGTAGACTCAACTTTCTCCTTGATCCGCTCGTATACACGCGTGCAGAAATTAATATCATCGACATACGCGCCGCGCGCTAATGTGCACTATGCCATCGTAAATTATCGTTACTGTATATCGCACATCGTCATCTATTATCTATCGCGACACTGTAGGAGGTTTCTGCACAATATGTGCTTGACGGTGGTAAAAGCCCATCTACGTAAGACGCAGGTTTCGCGGAATTGACCAATCATGTTCAAATCAGTTTGAACGTGTAGATTGAGAATTGAAACAACTCAGTTTGTTTCATTTCGCTACAAGTTCAAATTTCTCGTTTCTCTTCCTCAGGCGGAAACACTTTTTCTTTGATTTGTTAAGACGTTGTAACTCCGTCACGCGTGCAAGGGTAGGGCTTAAATAATCGAGAAATCGAGTTTTTCGCGTGTGGTTTTTGCTTCTCTCTTTATTTTATAAATATTACGCCGCATATATCACGAGTTTGCGGCAAGTTCGGCGTAAAGTTCGTTCGCTCAAAGAAAGTAACTTTCCTCAAAGGATACGTTTGTTGATGGATGGTCGACTTTACAACAAGTTAGAAGGGAAAAAGGTGTTCGTCGAGACATGTTTATAACGACTTCAAGAGATAGCGGTAATAGTTTCTTCGGGGAGCGTGAAAGTTATGTTCTATGATACGGACAACGCGAGTGAACGACCGCGTAATGTGCATCGAGGAAATGGCTATTAAGAACTAATTGCGAGCTGATAAATGCACGTATAGCATGTTTCGTTTAACAGAGAGATTTCGCACACCGTAAAAATATACATATACATATATATATATATATATATTATATATAATATACATATATACATATATATATGTCGTTTTTTCTCAACGTTCAGCGAGAAGTGGCACAAATTGTTTTACGACTTTGTGCAATCGAAGCTGAAAAAGTTTAGAAAAATACAATTTACAAAAACGACGTGACGAAATTACACGGTGGTGTAATTTTCAAAGATTTGCTACGTCAGTAGAAACTGCAAAGTCAGTTGGCTCTTATCGAGATATTTTTTTACGTAAGAAGCAACTTTACCGAGTCCTTCTATTGTAATGAATTGACGTCGCTTCAAATAAGTGTGCATAAAATTAACTTAAAATAAATTAATTTATGCGCATAAAATTAACTTAAAATAAATTAATTTATAAAATCAATTGTTTTTATGCAGACGATGGCGGGCCTTATTAATTCGACTACACAATTCATCAACGACGCATACGACTACTACCTCTGGACGCTGTCTCTTGCCGGTATTGAACATTTGTTATTATCATATAAACAATTTACTTTTATTCCGTAGTGTCGCGCATTCAAGTGTATTTAGTGAAAATTTTGTGTAAATGTAGCTTTGTAATGTGACAATTATTTTAATTACTTTCAAAAAAAAGAATTAATTAAAAATAAAAAAAGAATTAATTTAATTATGTTAAATATACAGATATATAAAATATTTTTGTATATGACCGAATTCTTACTTAAAATAACTCTTGACGGTTTCCAGACGAAAGATCGAGAGGATGGTTACTTGTGGACTCACCGAAACCGACCTTAATATACACTCTGCTGTATCTTTTTATTGTTTGGTCTGGTCCAAAGATCATGAGAAAACGGAAAGCTTTCAAATTAACATGGGCGCTAGTACCTTATAACCTTGCCATGGCCTGTTTAAATGGTTACATTGCCATTCAAGTGAGTATTTTTTGCAGCGTCGTTATGTGACATTTACGATCTCGTTAATTTTTTTATCTCCTTTCTCTCGAAACTAAATTTTCTATTGGAAACTTTTGTTTTTTCTCTCTCGTAGTTGTTCGTAGCTTCCACAAGGTTACGGTATAGTTACGTGTGCCAGCCAATAAGACACATTACCCGCCCTGATGAACTTCAGGTAAAGAAACTCAGAAAAATAAAAAACTTAATATACGGTCCAGTAAGTTTCTCTTTTCCATTTTAGCAATATTTGAAAACGGATGAGATAATACGAAAAGTCTTTTTGTTCTTTGTAACTTAATTAATACAAATAGTCGTACACACACAACGATAATTTACGAACAACAGCAAAAGACCTCTCCCCCCGTTCGAACTTTCGTTTTCTTCTTCATTCAGATCGCCCACGCGGTTTGGTGGTACTACTTTAGCAAACTTCTAGAATTCTGCGATACGTTCTTCTTCATTTTACGAAAGAAGGACAATCAGTTGAGCTTCCTTCACGTCTACCATCACTCCACCATGTTCTCATTGTGGTGGATCGGTATCAAATGGGTGCCGAGTGGCTCCAGTAAGTGGCGCGACTTTCTTCTTTTTGATAAATTAGCTCGTTAATGTTTTTTGTTTTTAAATTGGGTCATTAAATATGAATATATGAATGTATGTGTCAAGTTTCAACACTTACATCACATGCTCGCAGCTTTCCTGCCGGCGATGGTGAATAGTTTCATTCACGTGCTGATGTACTCGTACTACGGGCTCGCGGCGTTGGGTCCCTCGGTGACCAAATACCTTTGGTGGAAGAAATACCTGACGATTCTGCAACTGATCCAGTTCACGACAGCTCTGATTCTGGGCATCAACGGTATCCGATCGGGATGCGACTTTCCGCTCTGGATGCAGTACGCGCTCGTGATCTACATGCTTTCTTTCATCGTCCTGTTCGGGAACTTCTACGCCAAAGCTTACATTGCGAAGGTCGGACATTCCGAGCTAATAATCGCGAGTCGCGCGCATTGCCGCGTGTGTGTTTACCAATTCATAACTAACATCTGTTTGCAGGGCAAACAGGTATACGCGGAGAAAAAGCTGGAAAGGCTAAAGGCCAAGCAAATGAAGATGCAGCAGGACAGCGCGGGTAGCAACGGAATCGTCGCGAACGGACACGCGAACGGTTACACAAACGGGGTGTCCAAAAAGACTCAGTGAGGCGACTCTCTTTTCGAAGTGTCCCCTCATCGAGGATCTCATGGCGCTCGCCGATGCACGAAACAAAAATAAAAAAAAAACAAACAAAAAAAAAACAAAAAATAAATAAATAAATAAAAATAGTCATGGACATTAGCAATCGCGCGGTCAACGTCGATCGACGACGACGACGCCAAAAAGTAGTTTATCGTAAGAAAAGAAATAACAAAGGGGAAAAAGACAGATTTTGCTTGATTAAATCCTGTTGTCGGATTTTCGCGAGGTGAACGATGTGATTCCAAAGTCAATCAATCCGCGATTCTCCTCTCTCATCGGCTTCAACGACTGTATGTACATCGCGACACATTTAATGTCTTTCGGTGTAAGAGAAGTAGAAGCTTTTCTCTCTCTCCCGCGTGTAAAAAAAGAGGAACTCTATTTCTTTTTCGGAAAGAAGAATTAATTGCATTGCGTTCTACATATGTTCATGGAGAGCATTACACGTGGAGACTCTAGCACACTGTACATATTAACAAATATATACTGAGAGCAGAGTCTAGAACCGGATGCGTTTATTAGTAACGTGACGGGCTTGCCGACTCTATACATTTCGTAGGGGATTCTGACTCAGGGATGAGTTAACACGCACACACACACACACACACACACACACAGGGACCCAAATAAATATGAAAATATTTGTCACAAAAACATATTATCTTCAAAATTAAAATGTAAAGCAAACAAATTGGTTTTCGACAACATAAATTATCTAGGACGTGCGATAAGAGAAAAGGAATAGATAAATATAACGAACAAATTGGATAAAAAGACGCAAACAAAAATCTGACAACGAGAAAAAATGTTCTAGTGGATGTTACGTTTGCTTCTCTTTTGCAGAGTGGGAAAAAACTGAGGTACGGATTTATTATATAAAATAGAAAAAATATCGACTACTTGGGATTTACGATACAACGGGCCAATTCACGAATTCTTCATAACGAAATGTATGTCCGATACAGCTCTGTTGAGTCTCTCGCAGACACATTTTATCGTGTTACGAAAGAAGAACTACGATTTTGTATAAATTAATGTTTAGACACATATATAATTCGCAAGAACATATAAACTATATAACGTAATTAATTAATGATTTTTAATTAATTTACACAAAATGAAAAAACCAGTGCGATGGTTCGTCCGTTTTTGTTAAGTGATTTTACACACGTTTATATACATATATTATCATCCGTAGACTTGCTTCCAAAAAAAAAAAAAAAAAACTAAGTATCGATCAGTTAGAAAATTTTGATACGAACACTTTTCTATACAAGTTAATCTAGATATGTACATACGCAGAAGAGTGAGAATTATATGATTCAGTAATGAAACAAGTCGTGCAGCGAAAATAACGGAACAATCGTACGAAGAGTAAAACAACGTATTTGCTTTTTATTCGAAACACGATTGGTATTTTATCGCGACAATTTGCAACAGCAGCAACTAGCTTAAATATATCACGAACTACGACGAAGAATCACAATTATTTGCGCGAGTCATTTGTGTTTCTTCGTAATTAATATATTTCTCGTTCTAGATAATTGTATTATTATATTGTTAAAGTGTGTTTATTATTATCATCATGTTGTAACGGATATGATCGCAATTGTTATAAAAATGTGGCATTGCTGCGCAATGCTCAAAGGAAAAGAAATGCATTATGTTAATTCTTGACAGTTTACGTTCATTTAACCTTTCAATCAAATTTCTTACTTCAGCCTTTGTAACTCTAGCGCGTTTGTAAACTCTAACGCGTTTTATTTTTTTTTGTTATTAGATAAATGTTGTAAGATTTATTTTCAAATATCTTTTACTGTATACGTTTTTTTTTATACGCATGTTTTATATTATATACAAAATACACTTGTGTGTATATAGTAAAAAAATATATCAAGATAGAACAATTGCAATGAGCACATATATGGCAAGTACTACACACAATAAATGTGATTAAACATCATAATATTTCTCGTGACATAATGATAAGCAATGTGATATCTAGAGGCGCACCGTGTGTGCGTTAAAAGGCGATTAGATAGCTTTCGATATATCGAGTGAATGAAATACATGTGTGTGATTCCACATATATCAAGGTTTTTCTCTTTTTTATCAATCCACAACAATATATTATTTACACGATATTTACAGGATTTACAACAATTTACTTTAAAGACACACTTTCTTCTTTAAAAAAAAAAAAAAAAAAATTGTACGTAGCAAAAACCACATCGTCGTGAATCGAGAATTAATCACGACTCTGTAAGATCGCCAGAGCCACCCATATGGAGCACGTCTTGCCGATGTATCGTTGCACGTGGCAGACGAGAGCAAATTCGATAGGTCCTGTGACATCCTTGGCCTTCGTGGTCGCCAGTTGATCCGCCAATTCGTCGAGGGCGGTCTGACGCAGGTTCAGAATGAAGCCATGGGTGTGATAAACTCGATACAGTTGCTTCAGATTTTTTCTCTCTAGCTGGAAGCGTCCCGTTTCGTCCGGAATGCCGGAGAGAAAGTCCCGTAGAACGCTGACGGCGTGACGATTGAATATCGTTGTCAAACCGAGAGCGCTGCGCCATCCGGCTAACTTGTCGCGCAAGTATTCCTCCATTTCTGCAGACTCGCTCCCGGTTGCATCCTCGACGTTGTTGGTCAACTCTAGCGTCTGAACCGATCGACTGGCGGTCGACGCGGCGACCGGCGCGAGCGGTCGCCAATCTTTGCCGAGCGTCACGTACTTCAAATTGTGAGGCAGAACGGACTTCTGCGTGTTCTCCCATATCTAAAATCGAGAAAGTTGCAAACAAGAAGATTATCGCGACATAAAAAAAAAACAGAAACCTAAGTAGATTTCATGGTCAATCGCTTTGTGTGTACTAACACCGAGGTGATTGATCAAGCGAGACACTCTCATCAGCGAGCAGCGGCTGTCGCCTAATTTGTAATGATCTCCAATTTCAGGATCCCACAGGACAACGTCGTTTTCCTCGATGCTCAATACGAACGCCGTCCACTTACTTATCTGCGAGGAACCTGTTCACAAATAAAATGTAACCGTGTTGAAATAAAACGAGAGCACATTCCGTCACAAATAGTTCTACTTAGCCGAACAAAAATCTTCCTTATCTTCATCATTACATAAAAAAAAAGGTTCAAACTGAATTATTTTTTACGATTATTTCCCTGACCCGATTGTCTGACCTTTTTTTTCTGACGGTAGAAAAAATTTATGACCTATTAAACCAACAGTCTGTTCTTTATGTTAGATTAAAAAAAAAAAACAAACTCGTTCTTCCGAATTTCGCTTTTTATCTTCGAAGATTTTTATCTGTATACAATGTGCTATCGGTTAAACATTTCAAAAAAGATCTAGTTTGCACGTCGAGCCGACATACCTAACAGTACGTAAGATTGTAGGCCGAAGCCCTGCAGCAGCGTCGCTAACAAAGCTGCTCTTCCGTAATGATCTACTTTATTCACATTCAAGGCCTGGCGTGGCGTTACCGGACCGTAATGAACGGGCAACGACGACAGGAGCATGGCGAGCCGCGCGGCGTCGTCAGGTGTCTCCACGCCGACTATTTTGTAGGGAATTGCCAGGCAACGTTGGATCCCTTTCGACAGAGTGTCAATGGCGCCGGCCTCCACGGAATTTGCGTTTCCGGATTGTTCCATTCTCACAAGAACGTAAATTCTGGTGTGCGACTGTCCGGGACTCGCTTGCACGTATCCGAAAAGCAACACCGGACTGTACAGAGGCGACAGAGCGACCCATCGTTCGAGTTCCTGGTAATTCCTGTGACGCTCGAGCGGGATCCTCGCCTCACCGAGCCACTGCTGACCCCAGACCGGGTGCTGATCGTACAGACGAAATCTCACGCTGTGCTCGCCGTTCTGTCGCGGCAATTCGAAGTGCATTGTCTGCTGCCAGACCGGCGCTGGACCGTCCGCCACGGACGTCGTGCGGACAACATCGCCCCATTGCACTTCCAACAGCGGCGAGACCAATGCCGACTCCTCCCTCACGGGCACTTCAATCCCTCGTAGAACCGTGACGGCGAGAACGGTCTTCCCTATGGCGTGATGCCTGCGAGCGCCGGACGTGGGCCTGAGCGGTCGGTTCGCTTGAAATATGTTCTTCAGGGAAACGTTCAACAAAGAGAACACCGGCTGCTCCGTCACAACAATGTCAGGCGATTTCGACACGGACTCCCGCCGGGATTTTGCGCGCGGAATAACATTAACGCCCGTGTTGAAAAGCAAGTCCGGATCCTCCAGCGAGAAATACGTAACGTCTTTTCTTGACACGACTTGGCGTGACTTTTGAGGTCTCAATAAAAATAGGCTGTTGTGGGGATCATTTGGGTCATTGCTCGGTTTGTAAACACGTTCGTTGTTGTTGCCATCGTCTATCTGGTCGACGTTGTGCGGCGAAACGGAAATGGTGCATGTCGCGGTTCCCGCGTGCATTCTGCCCGAGTTTTCGCCGCCGATCGCGAAGTCAATGTCCACCTGACGATCCTTCACGCAACGTTGCGGCAACGGCAACGGCAGCACGCTGGATTCGCCGTGTCGCGCGTGCACCTGTATCGAGAGATTGTGGCATTCCGGATCTCTGATCAGAAGCTTGTGGAGTTTTCGATTGAACGGGCTGTTCGCCTTGCATATCACCTTCGTTTTGAACAGAATCGACACCGACGTGATCTCGATCGTCGATCGAGATTCTCTCTCGCGCGATTCCCCCTCTCCTTCGTCGTGAATGCGAACTTCGCGAACAGCAATTTCCACGAGTTTCCCGCTAAACCGCGATCGCGACTCGTAACGCAACGGCGACTTGACGCTGTCCAATCGATAAGGCTTGATCAGTTTATCGGTGAAAGGATTCTCGGACACGTACAGCCCGTCGTCGACCAGTAAAGTTTTATTCTTCGACATCGGCGAATGTCTTTTACTTTTGGTCAGCACAGCGCTCGTATCTCGATCGTCGTCGATTATTGGATATGCTTGACACAGACTGAAATCTAGCTCGGGTTTGTCTTGCGAACTCTGTGACGAGCCGCTTACAAAGTTTATGTCGGAGGATGACATATTACAGATAATGATAATAAATCTATTACGCTTGCAGGCTGCGCGCAATTTGTTTACACGATTATTTGAAGAATAAGATTTAAAGTATGTTTCACTAAGGTTTTAAAATTGACTAAGTTTTTAAAAATACACTTCTTTTAAATTTAATATAAAATTTAATATAAAATTAATGTCGTTTGTATTATTTTAGTTTTAATTAATTTTATATTGCAACACATTTTTTTTATATCATGTAACACATAAAACGTGAGGTCTTCTACAAAGCTTGTTTTTTTTTTGGTGAAAGAAAAAGACTGTCGCACAAGCAATGTCGGGTTTCACTCTATTGTCATTTGTTTTGCTGCAGTTTCCATAACGATTGTCACCAAGGTGATAGAAACGTGACAAATGACGACATCTTACTGTCGCTCTCCAGCTGTTACAATGAACGAACATGCCTTACCGACACTGATTACCGATTGCAAAAAATATATGACATCATGTTACTTTCACTAAAAACCGTGAAAAATACTCTTTAAATTATGTTTAATTTTTTTTCAACTCAATAGTTCTTTCTTTCTTTAGTGTTTAGTAAAAGATAAATGTCACATTTATCAGCGCAAAGAATGTGATTCGAGTTTCTATTCAAGTGGTTTTAACTCTCGATTTTGTGGGTTCAAGACTTCACTGAAATTGTTCTGATCTTTGTTATTGTGATTCGAGTCTTCACCCAAGTGGTTTGAATCTCTGGTAATACATACATTACATTATTTTGAAAATATCATACATTCAAGCTCTTTAATTTGACAAAAACCGTGACAAAATAAAAGCGAATTTTTTTCCTCAATTAAACTGTAAACAATTGAAAAGTGTTGTGACGAGAAAACTAATAAAATTGTTTTGCAGTATACAATGCATCATATAATATGAAACGTAAAGGCTCTTTTCATTCTTGTTATTTTCACATTTTTTACTTGGAAATTTTAAGTTGAAGTTGTTTTTATATAAATTCAAAAGCGTGTCAGTAGAAAAGTGAACGAAATATCAATTTCCAGAAGCACGTAAAAACGAACACACAAACATTCCTTTTGTAGCGGATTTCAAAAAAGATTTTTCAAGAATCACGCGAAAAAAAAAGAAGAAGGATAGGGAAATACCTGAGAAATACCTGAGCTACTTTAACGTAACGTAAAGATGTGCAAACGTACACACAGGTCGGGCGTTTTATTACAGTTTTCATCTGCAGATTAGTCCCTTTGGAACCATCGATACTCGAGAATCGAGATTCAGCGAGTTTATAGCCCCTCATAAAAGTATCTATTTGGTGTTTCCGACCGGGCTCCGGACTCAAGCAAATCGAACAAAAAGATGTTTTCCGAGTCGGAATTTTGAGTTATACTCCAGCGAGAGATGCCACGTTTACATCTTTTGGGTCCAATTATGCACACAGTGCCGACTAGACGCGTTTCAACCTTAAAAAAATTTTTAAGTCTTTACAAGATAATGTCGGATCTCTCTCGCCGGTCGATCTCTTCCTCTATCCCCTTTTTCCGTTATCTCTAACGCCATGTTTTTACACCCGTGTTGCGAATTTTGATGCCATGTACCTTATTCGTTCCTTTGTTGCGTTCGTTCTCTGAACAATACCGCAAAGGATCGCCGCTCCGCCGTGGCGTATCTTGCCGCAACAGAATTGTGCCGAAAATTCAGAGATTTACTATATTTAAAATAAAGAAAATTTACAAGAATATATAATCGCAGAAAGAACAGATAATACAACACGTAATAAATATATTTCTCAAAATACAATTTACACTTAATTTTTTTCTTGCTGTTTTATTGAGAGAAATAACTAATTTCATATTAAATTTTGCATGAGATATTAACACACTTGTATTAACAAGATCTGCGGATCTTCGCGCAGAATTGATACATTCGTTTTTTATTTACCTGGTTGTGGAATGAAACAGCGAGCGGCCTTTGTCGGCGCAGTGTGCCTGAATAAATTTAATCTCTTGATTGCGCCCAAGAAATCTGGAGTCGTCCAATCATTGATATGATGCCGATGATGCATAATACATGTATCAACATAAAACATGTATATTGAGATAAATAAAAAAATATATCTCAATTATTATTATTATGGTATACGACGAGCTAATGCATAAAAACTGTATTTTCGTCAAAATAGATTATGAGATGCTGTAAGAGGTACACGATTGGATACAAACTTTTGTATATTCATAGCAATGTATCTCTGTCTAGACGCGTGAACATAAACGTTCGATTGATGACTTTTTTACTGCGTCGGTCTTGACAAATAACCCCGAAGCGAATAACAATGAAGACACCGGCGACACGGTCAAATCCCGATGTCACGGTCGTTTCTTTTAATATTCATTCTTTATTTTATTTGGACGAAATAAATCCTGTCTCCGCAATATAGACGTGTATAACTTTAGTATCAACTCTGACGACAGCACGTCATAGTCCCCGCATTTTCCCGCTAAACCATTGACATATCGCCGGTAACGAAGTGTTCGCCGCAACGAACACCCTCGTATATAATCCGCACCGCAATAATAATTGGAACACAGAAACGGTTATGCACCACACGTCCATTAATTCCCGGACCACGCTCATTTCTCATTCCGTCGGCCGTGATCATTCGGAGATTCATTCGGGGACCTTGCGTCCCATGTTTGTTAACGAAACTATTTTAATAGTCACGTTTGCGAAATAACATGTGAAATTTGATGAAATTATATGTGTCATAAAAATTAGAAAAATTAAACAAATTCAAATCTCAACTTTTATCGACATTTTCATAACAATTAAAAAATTGCGTTACGTTAATTGCGTTACATTATTTTCTACGACCGTGGATGTAATTAAAGAAATGCTCGATCTCTCAAAATTCTTTCTTCGCGCCGAAATAATCAAGCGTTTAAAAACGCGTCCCTGTGAACGCAAACAATTCTCGGTCTCGTTTATCTTTACTTGTATACGTTCATGCGCGTGTAGTTACTCCATTATTCTCGGCACGAAGGCGTTGCGATCTCATTCGAGCAAGCATTAAACGCTCGAGATGGCCGTGTTTGCTGAACGGAAGCGAGCGATTTCTCTCTCGCCGTCGGGAAGAAATCTCGACTCCGAGAGGATCGACGTCGCATAACCGTACAAAGTTATTCCCGCGACTCGTCTCGACAGACCGTCGCTGTGTGTGACGGGGGTTGGTTTCAGGGTTGGGGGTACCAAAAGGGAGAGGGCCGGGGGGGTTGGTCGGAGAGCTGGGGTCGGACATCGATCTGGCAGTTAACTTCAGTGCCCCCGCGGGACTCGTTGCCACCTTCGTCTCCACTCGCGGTATGCGTGGATGGGGGGCGCGCGACCGCGCTACAATCACTGTCTTCTCTCCATCCGGGACGGGGAAATGGTATCGTCCTCACATTACGCGGTTTTACGTTTGTATTTATGCACGATCCGGCGAGACTTGTTTACGTCGTACATGGTGGCCAAACGACTGATAACGGGAGAGAAACTTCCTCGTCGCGGAACGACAAACAAATCGCTCGAGGAAACTTCGGAGTGACTCCGTAACATCGTCGCAAAAATCGTCGAGAAGATAACAAATACATATATTTTTGTTTTTTAACTTCGTTTTCCAGCAAGACAACTGTAAAATTCAATGAGATTCGAATCGCAAGTGATAAACGCTGAAATTCTACCGAGAAGATTCAAATTACGTGATTGTACGCTATTGTGTTTCAATTACACGCAAATTTGTGTATCGAATTTTACCGATGAGAACGAACGAAGAGATGCAGAGACTACAGAAAGACTGGTGTAACATTATACAAGATATACAGATTTTATTGGGATCTACATATGAAGATAACGATCTTGTTTATTTACAATCATCATACGTTACCCTACTATTATTTAAAGTCATTAAATTACATATAAGTTATCTTATACGAAAATTACTTAATATTATAAATTACATAATTTATCTTATGACATATAATAAAAAAAAAAAATTATTACTCTTTAACGTTCTTTTAAGGCACACATATTTAATGTTATTCTCTAAAATATCGTAGCACCACACACAGTATCTATACATGTCATTAATAGTTCACGGGTTACTCGACACCGACAACATTTCTTTTGAAGCAATTCTGTTAAATGTAAATAATGTTTTTAATTTTTATATAAGAATCGTTAGTTTAACATAATTGTTTTTCCATCAGTTAAACGGCGAAATTGTGTCAACTGTCTTCCTCATGAACGTTGAAACACATCATATTAAAAATTATGAACCATTACGGATAGTCAATAAAGTTAATGAAATCGAAGAAGTTAATGAGATCAGCGCGTTTGTTCGTAAAACAGTATCTATCGAACTGTTGTTTATCACAGTATTAGTTCCGTCCAAGGGAGTGTAAAGTTATCATACCGAGATGATAAAAAAATTCCACAATTTTGACTAAAAAGTGATTTTGAGAGCGACATTTGATGTTTCTCACGCTCTGACACCTTCTTTGCAAAATGATTCAATACCGATCAGTGTACGTATGATGTGTAGATGATGCGCAATGAATATTAGGGATGCGTTCCGATACTCTGATGAAAATCACATGTTACGTGTATTATACCGGCAAGACTTTCGATAAATAACGGAATGCGATCTTGGTTAATTTGTGTACGTGTTTATAAATACGGAAATTCTGTGTAATTCTCCAAGATTCTATTCTACTATTCTATGGTAACTTCACACTCTCCTTTGTAACCGCGTCTTCCGCGTTCTCTGGCATCACACAACTTTTACTTCGTAAATGAGCAAATTGTGTGTAGATTTTATGTATTCTTTTCTTTTTTTCCAGTTTTTTTTATTAACCCTTCCGATAGTGTTCTTAAAATTTTGACGTTATGTGAAAATATATCGATAACATATTAAACTAAACAAAATCGCAGTTATTGACAAACAAGACAATTGAATAGCATACAATAAAAAAAAAAAAAAACGAACGGTAAATTTTGAAAGAATATACAAAAAAATTTATATTTTATAACTAAAATATATATATTTTATAACTAAAATATATATATTTTTAACTAAATTAAAAATGTCTAAAGCAAATAAAAAGTAAAAATGTTTGAGGGTTAATAAATTTCTTGCTTTTCTCCGTATATAGCTTGTTCTTCGGCAAACGTCACTACACTCCGATTTGTCACAAGTTTTTTACACAGGTTGTCATATTTCTTTCTGGGATGTTTCTTCTCTCTAAAAGACACCTGTATATGAAATTTGAGAGCATAGAAATTTTTTTTTCGAAAGTTTCACTTAGAACTTCTCTAGTTTTTCTAATATTTCTTGAAGTACAAGTTTTTATTGCAATAAGTACTTTTTTATACCAGCAAATAACTATTTTCTTCAAATATGTTGTATGTTTTCTCTGTGATTATTTTTATATGGGATATATTATACTTATAGCTGTGTAAATATATATTTCTGTGTCACATATATATTTTCACTTACTTTTGATGAGCATCACCATGGACGTGTCCTTCGTAAGCTTTTCGGGTTTTACTGCATTTCCTTGTTTGACGATTTAATTCCTTGTGTGTTTGTCTTCTTTCTCTCTCTTCGTTTTCTGAAGTCGGCTATCGTGTGTAATTTTTTGGAATCGGATTCGATACCGAAAAATTACGTAATAGCCACGTATTGCTTTTGTGAATTTCGTACGAATCATTACATCATCATCGCGAATAAGATCCAGCCGGAAAAATATAATTACAAGAGCAAGAGCCAGCGTCGGATTGTTCGAGGCAACCTTGTTAAACGTTTTTTTTTTTTTGTGAGTGAATCTAGTGTTGACTAGGGTTCGAATATTGCAGCGACATGGATATCTGTGCGGAAGTGGGGCCTCCGGTGGTGGCGTGCATCACCCCGCTCAGCATCCTTCCCATTTGTTCGGCGGTAGGATAAGACATCAATCGGTTGGTCTCGACCGCGACCTGCGCCGCCGTCTCTTGCTCTCTGTTCCGTGCCGCCGTTTGTTCCTTCCTTTTTTTCTCCTCCTTGCGTTCTTTGGCTCGTCGATTTTGAAACCAAATTTTCACCTGTAACATTTCAAAAAAAAAAAAAAGAATCGCTCGCGTTTAAAACGTATTGACGGGAAAGTGTCGGATAGCGAACGTCGGGTGTTTTTTTTTTTTGTTTCGACTTACCTGACGCTCCGTGAGATCCAGCTGCCCAGCCAGCTCGATCTTACGAGTGATGTTAATGTAGTGATTCGTACGAAACTCTTTTTCCAATTCTAGACGTTGAAATTCGGAATACACCACCCTGTACTTGTCTTTCGTGCGCGTTTTCCCTGTATTAAAAATCAAAAGTCAAAAGTCGATCAGCGATGTTACATATGTGTTAGGTTTATCTGTAACGTGTATTGATTAATATTAATTAATCTGGGAGGCAGTTTTAGCAGCAATCGAATAATAAAACTCACGCGAAAATTTGATCTTTTGTTGCTGACTTTGTTGTTGCATTTCAGACTTATTTTATTGCTCCCGTTTTGCGAAAATCAATTTTGTGCTGATTCACGTTCTGAGTTATGCGTCAGCTACTCGAAAAAATAAAAATAAAAAAAAAAAAAAAAAAAAAAAAAAAAAAAAAAAAAAAAAATTTCACTCGATTGTGTTGGAGTAACTGTGCCCCGGCTTAATATAAAGTATATCTCTGTGCTGATTCTCTTGTCAATAGACGTACGTTAAAGAGATAACGTCTTTTCAGCAAGAGCACGCACACGCCGACTACGTTAATATAAAGTAAAGAAATAATTATCGTAATTTTTACGATAAGAATTAAGGAAGAATGTTCGCAAGTTGTTTTCTACGACAATGTTCACGCCCACGAGAGAAAGAAAGAAAGAGAGAGAGAGAGAGAGAAAAAAAATCGCGCTCTACTTTCGTAATCGCTATAAGCGGACGGAAACTTAAAGATTTCACCGAATCGGCTAATTATAACAATCATTCGTTTGTGATATCGTCTAATAAAATGCAATCTTTCACAAAAAATTATAAATTATTACAATATGTATACTATAAATTGTAATGTGAAATATATTATACACAGAAAAACACATACGTGAAAAAGTGAACAATCTGAAATGTAAAAAAGAGTTGCATGTATACGATTCGCACGAAGAGAAGAGTTATTGTTGCTTCTTGGAGACAGAGGAGAGAGAGAGAGAGAAAGAGAGAGAGAGAGAGAGAGAGAGAGAGAGAGAGAGAGAGAGAGAGAGAGAGAGAGAAGAGAGAGAGAGAGAGAGAGAGAGAGAAACTGAACATGCCGAGGTATGTACGCCACAGGAAAAAAAAAGAAAGGAAGAAGTGTGTCTCTCACAATCTCACACGGTGTGAATGCGGTTCTTGGCTACGTGGCGGTAACACGCGCACAAACTACAGAATGAAGAAAGAGAGGGATGGGAAACGGGGATGGAAAGCGAGAGATGGCTCGGGAGAGGGACACGATTAGATAAGACGCGCCGGCGAGATCAAAGGCGTGCACGTTAATCCACCACTCCTCGATAAGCGAAGCGCGTCGAGGCCTTCGTGGCGAGCACGAATAAGCAGCGACCTTAGACTTTTCGACCGTACGGCCACATCCACCATTATAGTTGTGTGAATCCAGGTAAGATGTAGCATGGCTGACGCAGGATGCGCAAGGATGTGCAGCAAGGATGAGGGAATATAATAGTCCCATAAAAAAGCAGATGAATCAGACAGACCTATGCGCGACGACCGGCTCTCAAAAGGAATCCGAAAGAATTTCTTTCGTGTGAAAGTTTATATATATATTTTTTTTTCTCGCGTAAAAAATTATTTTTTACAGATAACAAATATTTTTCACAATTAAAACTGATAAACGTCACGCACTTTTGCGAAACTTTACAAAGTTTACGTACTCTGTTGTTTTGCGGAGAAGAGGACAATATATCTGTACACATTATATCTCTTTACATATATACTTGCGCCTCGTCACTTGCGAAAGATTTACCTTATCTACGGAGAGTCTGCCTTACTTTTTAGTAAATAATTGTGCAGAAAATCTGTGTCGAGTAAGCATCGAGATTTTAGAGAATTAGGCAATACACACGCACGTGCGACATACAACGCCGCCGGGGCGGTGCGCGTTCACATTGTCAAAATCTCTGTAATCCGTATTCAAATAACGAAGCGACATATGTATTATGAATACTGTTGGGATTTCGAAGTTTTCTACTATACAACTCCAGATTGAGATCGATCGTTATCGCGGGCACATTTCCACTTCTCCGTATCTACGATAGTGCTCGAATCGCGGACGCGATTCTTTGCCACTACGCGAGAGACACACGCGCTATACATGATAAATCGGCACCCGATCATCGCCGATTACAATTGTTTATTCGCCGCTACCGAGTTTCGATCACTCGCCCGATTGTTGGATCTCGCAATGTAAATCAGTACCTTGAAGACAGATTATTTTACTGTTCTTATAAATTATTCTTAGAATATTATTATAATTTATTATAATATTATAATGTATTACAATTATTATTTATCATTATTATTATAAATTTTATAGAAAAATATGTCAAGCAAAAATAAAAACAAAAATAACTTCTTGTAAATAAAGTAAAAATAGTAGTTTTTCTTAAAAGAAAAGTAAACTATTACTTTAAGAAAAATTGAATATTTACTATAGATAATAAGATATACTAAAATAAAATATACTAACTATAAATATATATAAAAAAATAAATTTATAAAATAAATTTGCGCTACACGTTTGTAACAATCGAATTACGCCAAGATTGTATAACAGAACAATGTGTGCGCGCCTTGAATCTCAGTTATATAAATAAAATGTGTTACACAAGATAAAATGAAAACTAAATATTAGACACTCTATATTCGCCATAAGTTTGTCAATACGATATCACGCAACTCGTGGCTCGAAAAGTTTTCCTTTTCTCGCTTTTTCATTTTTTTTTCTCTCTGTCATGCCACGCATTGTTAGACTTGTGCAAATATTTGACGCGTTAACAGCGAATGTCGCGCAACCTGATGCACGTAAACAAACGTGAAACATCCTTAAAATCTTATCAAAAGGTAGACTCGTTATCTCGGAAGATTGTAATCGAATAAAAAAAAATATTCCAAACTGTATGCGGCGCGTTGGTCTTGCGATAGGTGTCGTGCGCATATGCGGAGACGGAAACTCTCGTCTTAAAACAATTGGAAGATAATTTTGGCAGCTTTCAAAGTGTAACGTGTTTTTTTGTATACAAAGTAAAAGTTAATGTCGAAGACAAACGATTCCGTTTTTTTCCACGCTGTGAAGAGACAACGGTGTTTTCAGGTGATGCGGAAACTTTTTCACGGTTAACGCGCGGAGATCAACTTTCGCAAGAGACTTCGAAGTGAACTTTTTACATTTGGAAAAGTTCGCCGGCGAGTCTCGAATGGTTTGTGCGTTGTATACCAGGCTGCTATTTTAAAGGGCAGTCGTTCGCGTTTGCGATGCACGCGCAAACACACACGGAAGTGTGTGACTCAAGAAGGATTACCGTCGGTCTTTTTCATCTTACTGATATCGCGGAGCGCTAGCAACGATTATCCGACGAGGCACTGAGCGCGGCCATAATGTATACCTCAGTGTCCTCAATATATCACAGTTACGAGCAAAATTTTATTTACATTTAATGTAGAAAATAGCGTAAAAATAAAAAAATAAAAAATAATTGACTTAATTACAGCAATACTGGTTTATTACATGATGTAGCTTCGTTCACAAAGTGTGAACGCGCGAGAAACATAAGGATGCTTGTCTGCAATCCTCGGTGTTCATTCATCGATTCGGAGACGCGGCGATAATTTTGTAAAATGCGTCACGCTTCAGAATCACCGGTCCATCAATCCGTAGCTTTAAGTAAGCGAACAAACCCACCACTTGGTGATCACTCGAGCTATTTCTCCCGAGTATTCGCGCGCGAAATACGAGAGTATGACGGAACAAGAGGATTTTCACGAACGAACGTCACAAGATGCAGGGATGAGAAAGAAAGAGAAAAGGAGAGAGAGAGAGAAAAAAAAGGGAACGGACAAGGAAGAAAGATAAAGAAGGAGACGAAAGAGGCGCGAGCGACGGGGTGAAGAAACGGTGCTCCTGGGACTCGTTGCCACCCCATTATAGCGTTTGCTCCTTCCATTTCGGGCTGCGAAATGGCAAAAGCGCGTGCCCCGCTTTTTCCTGTGGGCGTTTGACAACCCCCGGCGTGATATCTCTCGTGTCGACGAACGGCCATGTGAGTTGCAACCGGCGGCGGGCGTGTGTGCGCACAAACCGCGGACGGCGATCCGCGCGGGTGCCATTCGTCAGCGCCGTCACAATTACCTCTATTGTGCCACTTCGCATTTGTATATCGCATATCAAGTGCCCGCGAGAACGAAGAGAGAGATTTTCTCCAAAGTGTCGCGCGACATATCGCTGCAATTCTCTCCACAACCCTTCAGATTAAGAATATTCTTTTTTTTTGCGTGTGAACATTGTAATTTTATTAATTTTGTAATATTTCCGCGATATCTTTCGGTTAATTATTTTGAATGTGAAAATAGTCGTGTCAGTCACACTTGCGAGCCAGATCTTATAGATATCTTTTTCTTACACGTTTTTTTTTTTGGTCGTTTCTATTTCGTCTGTTTACTAAACTTTCTTCTTATTATTATTATTATTATCTGTGACAAAATAGCTACGAAGACCTCCAATTAGTCACGGTCCTACAACGTAATAGATCCTATATCATAATAGGTTACACATTTTACAAATTTGGATCTCGGTCGAACAAGATGTTTTTCTGTAAAACGACACAAAGACAAACTTTTTCTATTCTTGTCCTTCCGTATTCTTAACAAACACCTCGTCAGAAAGGGATCTCTTTGAGACACAATAAAAATTTGTATTCTTAGCAATTATCTCGCATAGATGTACAATTGTTATTTCGCAATCGCTCGGAAAAACAACAGCGACCGGTTTTCTTCACGAACGAACGCGAATATTTCTTCGAATCTTTCTTCTTTATTTCCTTTTTTGCCGGTGTCGCCTTTAATCGCACCGATGAAGAGATCGCGGCGAGACGAAGGCGCCATAAAAGCGAAGGAAATCGCGTGCCGCCATGCAAAATCGTGCTCACGAAAGAGAGAGATAGAGAGAGGGAAAGAGGAAAAAAAAAGGAACGCGATTGCTAACATGCGAGCGCACAAGAAAGCGCACACGAAGCGCATCCCTCACACTAAATTACAATAAGCCCCGAGATCTGCGCGAGCGTGGCGCGCGGGCTGTTGTTACGGCGAAGAGGATCTGTCGAACGGCTTCTGCCCGCAATATAACCATAAAATGCAGATAATAGCCGCTGCAAGTACAGGACGCTCGTTTTGAGGCATTTAAAATTGCGCACTTACTGCCGCACGGGCACGAAGTCCGATTGAGAAGCACAGAAAGAGAAATAAATTACGATCAAGACAATTAGAACAAAAAAAAAAAAAAAAAAAACTACGCTCATCTAAAACTTTGTACATGTACTTGTTTATAATTAAACTATAATTAAACTTCGAACGAGCAACATCGAGAGAGCTGCGAGAAATGCAACATGCAAACATCGAGGTAACAAATTATTATATCAACGTGCACTGATGAAAATGATTGTAAATGCGTACCGATCGTTTCAAGTCGGCAGCACAATTCGTTAATGGACGACGGCGAGTCCGGAGGATTTCCCGCGTTGCACGCTACAACAATGAACGGCAACACAATCTCTTTCATCAAAAGATCATTTATATACCTGCGATAGGTACGTGTTAACGGAAAAATTGATCTTGATCCGAGTGCGATCGAATTGCGCCGGGATTGCCGGTGATGCCGCGAAGATAAATCGCTCCTCGTTACGTAAAACGATGGAATTAACGAGAATTAACTCTTCCGTTCCCGCGTGTGTTGATTCAGGCTCGGAGCGGGACGACGCGCACATGTAAGGGAACTTTCTTTCGAGTCCGGTGAAAAATCAAGGCGGATGACAAGAGACCCGGGAGAGAGAAGATCATCTCACAAATATTTGAGAGCAATTAGATATTTGCTCGTCTGTTACCGTATGTTTACACCGGTTTGCGTATCTAGACCGGCGAGATGTGTTTATGACCGCGCGCGTATACGATATATGCGCGAAGAGAAGTCGCGTCTCTCCTCCTCGCGTTCTTCGCTTTTCTCGTTAGATGCGCGCTTCACGTGCTTTTTGATTGTTTGACTTCTTCTCAAGCTGCTTCTTGAAAATCATGGTTTCGTTGAAGTCGCTAATCCTACTAGAGTAGTCGCGCGTTGTGACCGAAACTTAAATATTTCCAAATACGTACGTACTTTATAATTGAGTGAATAATATTCCAATTTATATAACATGTAATTAATAATTTTTTTACTTGTCTATAAAAAAAAAAAAAAAAAAAAAAAAAAGCCTAAAATAAAATAGTAAAATTTACAATGCGTTATATGTGTGTGATTTGTTAGATTACGCTGTAACTGTGTGTGTGTCTGTGTGTATGTGTGTGATGATGATTTGAAATCATTTGTAATGTACTAATATACAACGTACATTTTTCACGTAATTTTTTTGCGTTTTATACCACACTTATTGTATAGTCAAATGCAAGATAAGATAAAAACAAATTGCGCGATCGAGATGAGCGCGAACAAAGAATAAAATAATTTCGCCGGGAGGCGAAAAGCGCTTCCGGGAAGTGCACACTTTATTTTTTATCTACATGACGAAAATGCTACGCTTGCTTTCAATAAATTCGTTCGATTTTTAATAATCACAGAATGAAGTTTATGAAGAACACACTTTTAATACTTATTGTAACGCTAATTATGTGATACCGTAAAAGATGGAACAATATGTATTGGAAAAAGATTTAAAATTAACGTTTTCTGATATGCACGTTTATTTTTCGTGAATATCATAAATCATGCGCTAGAACGACGCGTACGTTATTCATCTTTAAACTGACCTGGTTTTGGTTGACTCTGATATGACGTTTTCTTCATCCAATCGTAGGGTTGTCTCCTCTCTCTGGGACATGGTTGGAAACGCCTCGAGGTGGACGGTATGTCGAGAGCTCTCGGCGAGATCGGGCTGATCGCGGCCGACGTGGACGGTAGATTCATTTGAGCGCACATAGAAGGGGTGTTTCGTAAATTGTTTATATTTCCTCCGCGTGGATACGAGGGCATCTCCGTGGGCGACGCCACAGACGGGCTGCTGTGAATGCTGCCGTTCATGCTGCCGTCCACGCTACCGTCCAGACTGTTGTTCAGGCTGTTGTTCACGCCGTTGTTCATGGGCACGCCCGGAAACAAAGGCGGCACGTACGACGTAGGCTGATTAGGCGAGGATTGCGACGTGACGGGCGGCGAATAATGCTGCGGCGGCGAAGAATGGAAATTCGGTCCCATTTGTTGCTGGGGTGGCGAGTTCTGTTGATGCATCTGCAGCGGCAAAGTCTGCGACGACTGTTGATAGGGCTGTTGAGGAGAAGATTGATGCGGCGAGGACTGCTGCTGATAGGACTGCGGCGACGGGCGTTGTTGAAAGTTCAACGGTGACGTCGAGTTTTGCTGATAATTCGGCGACGGATGCTGCTGATAGTTGCGCGGCGGCGACGGGTGTTGTTGCTGATAGTTCTGCGGCGGCGACTGATGCTGCTGATAGTTCTGCTGCGACGACGAGTTCTGTTGAAGATGTTGCTGCTGCAGAGACGGTGGCGAGTGCCCCCCGTAGGACTGCTGCGAGGACGGACGCTGGTGATAATTTCGTTGTAATTGCTGCGACGTCGAGTGGAGATACGGCTGTTGCTGGAAGAGAAGTTGTTGTTGATACGTCGGCAAACCGGAATAAGACCAGCTCAATACCTCAGCGGTGAGCAACGACGAGATCGAGTTCGTCTGATGGTGATGATGATAGAGGTGAGGCAGGGTCGATGTGGGAGATGATCCTTTCGACGGATATCCGTACAATTGATGCTGCGAATTGTCAATGGCCGTGGTGGCGATCATGGTGTACGGTTGAGCTTGTTGTTGCGTCAATGTTTGCTGTTGCTGCGTTTGCTGCATCAACAGCTGATTATGCGCGATCCCTGGATTATTAAAGGTTTGCTGTTGTTGTTGATGCTGCTGCTGCTGCTGCTGACGATACGGAGCGTCCAAATTTGTCTGGTTATAGTGTGGTATCATTTTGATAAAGTTGACGTGATTGTTTGACTTGACACCTACAGATTCTTGCGCGAAAAGATCGAACGACGGCATGCTTTCGCACACCGATCACTTAACTCACGTGACGCACGTGCATTCAAACAGTACGCAAAAAAAACACATCATGTCATGTCAAAAATATCATCACCTCACAATGGCACTTAAAACAGTCGGTAATTAAAAACATTGTAACGTGTAAAATATAACGAAAGTAACGAACGAGTATTAACAAATCGCAAAAAAGTCTTAACGAGTCGCAAAAATAACAGCCGCAAGAAACGACAAATTACATGGTCGATACGAACGATCTGCGATTATCGAGAATCGTTTCGGTTGTAAAATGTTCACGGCGCAAATCGTGTAACAACAGCGAATAACAAACGAGTTCAGTGAGTTGCGATTGATAGACGATCACAATCTGCGATTATCGAGAATCGTTTCACCAATTAAAAATGCCACGTCGGATCGCGGTCTGTCTGAAAAACACGCACGCAATACACTGCACGAGAAACGACAAAAATTACACTACTGAACAATTGATTCAAATGAGCAGCGAGACTAAGATCCTCATCCGAGCAGATGTTTAAACGTCGAACGCAGAAAATCGAGACCAGATAGTGATATAATGCACCCAGCTTTTTAAGTTACAAAAGGCTTACTAGCCGCGCATCACGCGAGTGCGAAGAGAAGCGCTGTCGTCGAACTGGGCGGACTTCGTCCCCGCCAGAAGATACAACAAGCCAATCCACGTCCGCTGTTCGGCGAATGGAGTCCAACACCTGTACAGTGGTCGGCGCAGAGAATTCGCCCGCCTACGGAAAAAGAACAGAAGAAAGAGAGAGAGACGGAAGAGCGAGAGAGATAAGAGATTAGAGGAAGAGGGAAGTTAGCTCTTACCTATGTCGTGCTCTCTCTCTTTCTTGTTTTCTTTTTTCTTGCTGTTTTCTCACTCTTGTGCTTCTATTAATCCCTTTTTTTTATTAGAAATTCAAAGTTCGGAAAAATTGGCAAGTGAGCTCTGGTTTGAGTTTTAGATTTTTTCTCTTTGAAAAAAAAACAAGAATCCACGCCTCCAACTGTTTCCTTTTTCTTTTCTCAGCAAGAAAAAAAGGTACCGGTTTTAGACAAACTCTCGGACAAAGCTGCAGACTTGCGCGACAGTGTCATGCGCAGATCTATCTTGAAGATCATTTTTGACTCCGCAGCGAAAGTTTGAATTCTTACAACAAATAAATTTGCAAGTAAAAGCGCGAAGGAAAAATTGTGTCGAGATTTGACATGTGGGAAGTCAAAACGCGTGAACGATACGTTTACATGTAAATTCAATTGGTGCGTATTTGTGTGATATTATATATTTGTATAGTACTTATAATATAGATATACAATAGAGAGTCTGGAATGATTTATATCACTTACTTACAAATCGCGCCGGTTCATAAATCATTTTGCGCGGCGCTCAAACGATTTAAAAACTATAAAAACTCAAGTTTATCTCGGCTTGAGATTAAGATCGATACTCATTGTTTATTACGTTTACTTAAGTTGAAGTGGGAAACATACACTATGCACGCGCTTAAAAACAGGTGTTTTGATTATTAAATTACATCTGAATGAAGATACGTCGCGCCAATGTATTTATGCACGCGTATCTACATCATACACGCGAACAAGATGAATTTATTACAGCCATTCCCAATACGCAAATATATGATCCGGGAATTTGTTTGTATTTCCCCGTAAAATTTTCTTTTGTTTCTCATATTGTAAGTTTGTAGATAAACGTTATCTTTTTTTTTCAAGCTTTTTTTTGTCTGCCGAGAAAAGAATCTCCAGACCCACAACACAGACAATAATACACACATACGTTATCGTTTAACATTATAGGTTTTTTTGCCAATGTTTGAAAAACCCAGAAGTTGTAAAATTTTTTTTCAATATATATATATACTTTTCTTACTGAAGGTATGAATGAGTTTATTCTCTTCCAAAGAATTCTTTCGAGAGAGAGTGATTCAGAAATTGAATAAATGTAACGCGTGATATTATTCTCTCTCCAATTTATATTTGAAAATTATTGGAAAAAATAGTGACACGTGTTAGGTCAAGATTTTCCCTATATGCGCATGTGACACATTACCGGACCGTTAGATCGCTACCTCGCGCATTATGTTGAAAGAGTTACTTTTGAACGGACACTAAAATTTTATAGCGTATACCAATAATAATATTTACAGCAAGAAAGGGATGAGGTTGTAGAAACGTCCACATGTTTATTGAGTGCTTATAAGACAATAAACAACATAATTATTACGCTTGTCTCGTAGAACGCGCCGCGTCAATTTATTACAGATCATAGATTTACTGTGTGTTTACGCACAAACTAATGATTTTCACGCACATTTCCGAATTCACTCATCTGCTTCTGCTTATGTGGGTCATATAAATACGTAAAAAAAAGGATTTTTATGTCAAATCAGTGTTCCGGGGATTTTTATTATTCACTGCGATCAAACTAACTACAATGAGGTAATTATAGCGAGGTAATTAGATGCGAAAAATATTAATTACACCATCAATGTCATGTTAATTTTTGTCACGTTTATATCGACAAGAATAATATATTTGTTATAATATTTTCTTTTATTAATTACTTAATTTATGTGTCAGCGTTTTGTGTCATTGAATATATATAGAAGCGAATAGATATTTTCTCAGTCTTCTACACGTGACGAGTGCGAAATAAAAGATAAAAAAATTTGATCGTAGACAAAAGTAAATCGATATTATACCCTTTCGTGCTGTGCGCGCACGTCGAAAAGTTATAGTTACGTGAGTCCACGGACATTAATTGGCGAACATCTTCGTTGCCTCACAGACTCGGCAACTTTAATGATCAGCCCGTAAAAATGTTTTCTATTTTTTTTTTATGACGCTATAAAGCGGCCTCGCCGCGCTGAAAGCGCGCGTAGCTGAATGCATGCTGCACATTATTATGCGGTACATTCGGTAATGTTTTCCATTGTGTAGTTGAGAAAAAAACTTTTTTCACGCGAACGCAACGCACACGTTTATAAAAATAACATATATTATAACAAGTATATATTTTTTACTCACACATATATACTCATAATGTTTACACACATATCGTGAATTGTTAATAGATCGTCCGGAAAATTCGATAGCTGATTAATCGTAACGAATAATTCGGATATGATAAACGTGAGCAACGAGATTACGCCCGGGAGAGATGACTTTGCAGCCGCGAGTGTTGTAAACGTGGTTCTAAAGTTTCAAATTTTCAGGTAACGTTAAAAAAAAATTAATTACACAAACCTCTATGCGCGAAATTTAACGTTTGTACAATAGCCTCTGGCTATTTAATTTATATGTGAAACTGGACTACTTCATACATTCATTTTTCTTCCTAATTCCTAACAATCTTATATTATTTACGCATTTAACAATGAAAAAAGATATATTTTGATTTTCTTACAAAGTAACGCCTTATCATACATATATCTTCGTTGATGAAAACTCTGTCTCTTCGCAAAAGAGCCGGAGTGTAATTTCTGGCACAAGATCTAGTTATACTGCTGCGCGGAAGAGGATAGCACGTGAACTCAATGGCACCTGCGGGGAGCATGATGGCACATTGAAGCACCACAACGTCTCATAACTTTACATAAAATTAGTATCTAAAAGCCCCTCGTTCTCCAGGGTCGTAGAGAGAGTGCTCTCGCTAACTAACATTATGGTCGCGGAAGTTCGAATGTTTAATCGGCGGGAATAACATTAAGATCCCGTAGAAGCGCATAATAATAATATCGGATTAATCTCGAATAAGGGAGGAATTCTTCAAAATACTGGTGTTGCAAATTGCAACAAAAAATTACAATTTACGGAAGGAGACAAACTACAAATATGTAATTAAAAGAAAAACTCTGTCTTGTCACACTTATTGTTATTAATTTATATTTTTCTCCTAATTTATATTTTCAATATCCGAGGTCACATTTGCTAAAAAAAAAAAAAAAACTTAGCGTGACTGAATGTCTATGTTGTGCGATGAACGTCAGGTTTGTCGCTTGGTGTATACACGGCGATATATCTCTCCGGTGAGTACACGCGCGCGAGGAGGTATTAATTGCGATTACATAATATTTTACGACGGTGCTTTAAATAGTGACTCTATCTCGGTCCCGTGTGAAGTTCCGCATATTGCGAGACGTTCGCCAGAAAATTACTCATTAGAATGGTATAACATCGGATCTTACAATTCAATTTATTTATTGCCGTCGTATTGTACGAATCTCTTGTGTCAGCAAATTTTTTGTGTGCTGATTACCTGTGTTGATCTTGTCAAACACATATACGTACATGCACACGGCAACATGGTTGTCAGACGCGGAATTTTTTCCTGTCGCAAGCAAAAATATCGTTGATTTGTTCATAACACGGAATGGTAAACACCTTGAGATTATGATCTTCATATTTTTCATTGATTATTTTAATAAATAGGATAATTATAAAGGAAAGAATCTATGTGTAATTGGAAAAGCTTTTTCAAAGATCAGAGATAATTAACAAAATTCAAATTAAAAATCATGAGTTTCAAATTTTCAAATTAGCAAGCTTCAATTTTTAATTAATTGTATGCGCGAAAGAAGTTTATTAGGAAGAGAAGTTTTATCGCGCAAGAAATTTTATCTTCTTACAATTGTACACAAGTATCTCATATACAGTTTTCTCTATTGTGGCGTCCTGGCGAGATAGAATCACTAACTAAATTACGAGATAACTCGTCGATATTCAGAGAACACGTGCATCAGAAAGATGTCTAAAAGACGTCGTCATGTTCTTCGAAAATATTATTTCACAGATACTATCTTTTGTTGATCTGTCTCTATTTCTTCACGATATTTTTATTACAGAATAAATTTGTATATAAACTGTTGTTTCGTCAAGTTAAAACTGTTGTAAATTCAAGAATGTAAAGAAAAGCGAGAACGAGCGACAAACTTTTGAGACAAACTTCGTCAGAGTTAGAAGTGGGTGTGAACTATCATCGTAAGATAGGCGGATATTCCCCCACTAGAATGCCAATTGACGACTGCCATTGTGCGTAATATAATGGCGGAGATCGAGAAAGCGTCTCCGATCATGTAAGAAAAGGATACGAGTAAAAAAAGTCAAGAAAAAAAACCATAGAAAAAGATATCTATTATTAAAATGTAATAAAACTGTTATTTTTTGACATACCTGAGGAAATCGCCAGCAATATTTTTTTGCCTCGCGCGCGTCGTTGCGACAATAGTTTTCTTTTTTTTTTTTAATGAACGGAGACCGGCTTTTTTTGTGAAATATTTTATCATGTAATATCTATCGACATGACTAATAAGACTTACTTTTTAAAATAAAAGCCTGAAAAAGCTACCAGTAATGTTTTTTTTCTTCGCACGTGTTGTTGCGGTAGTTTGTTCTTTGATAAACGGAGACGGGCTTTTTTTTGTGACAAATCGAAGTGCTTTCTTCGGATAATATCTATTGACATGTAATAAGACGTATTTTGTTTTAACCTGAGAAAATAAGAGAATTATATTAAATTAGAATTAAATTAAATATAATTAAAAGTTAGTTATACATGGAATCATATTACAATTACCTCATTCCTCATTTTGATTTTATTAGGTATGTTATGTATATCATATCTGTTTATGTAAATTATATTTGTTTAGTATACACTGCGAATAATGAAATTGTATAAAATGTAATATTTCTTGTATGTATTTCATTCCTTAGTGATTTGACCATAGACTTATAATATATAGACTGCGCGTTCCCTATCTTTGCCGTGTTAAGAAAATGTCTTCAACGTTGAGAGAGACAGCTAGTGTTGAACCGTAGT
>QVOA01022720.1:0-15009 GCA_014825685.1 Pseudomyrmex cubaensis
ACATTTTCTCGCCCCGTACCTAAAAGAAAAGCGTTTTTTCAGAGAAGGAAAAAATCCTTTTCCAAAATAAATAAACGCACTGGCATTTCGACGACGTGGTTTTTCGACGTGCGCATCATTCGCGACTATATCGGGAGAAAGGCCTATATAATAGCGGTCGTAACTTCGGTCTAACTACACCTAAACCACCCGCGAATCGGCGGACGTGAATAGCGCGCGACGCTATTAAACTTCGGATAGTAATAGCGGATCGTGAATGCGATCGTCGTCGACGATATGCAATTGAATTTAATGTCAACGTACTCGATGCGCGAAGAATCGAGACGCGCGAATGGAAGAAGAAGGGGGGGCCGACACGGGGTTAAGTCGATCGAGCGTAAAGAGCGCGCGATGTGAATTCTCGCCAATTCCCGCTAGTTTTCAACGATTGCCGCCGTCACGGCGAACGGACAGCGATGATGGAAGACGATTGGAATTTGAAATGAGAGAATTATTCGTGCGCGCGCGAGCGCGCACATTTACCAACTTGCAGTCTCTCTCTCTCTCTCTCTTTCTCTCGTATCACGTCGCATTGCGTCACATCTCACGTACTGTTTTCCGCGATATAAAACTTCTGGCAGAAAATCTTGCTAATTTGCTTCATCCATCGAACTTCGGCATTGCGCAATACCTTCAATCCGCGAGATCCACGACGGAGTCTATTACACTGGACTGTCGCTTGGGAGACTTGGGAAATATTTGAAAATAGGGATAGACATCTTTCTCGTTGACGTGATATTTTCTCTCTTGTAAATCTTGACCGACAATTTCTCTTGTTTCTCACACAAAAACAGGAGTCCACTCGACGAAGAACTCGCGCCATTTTCGCGTAACATAAAGAGCGAAACGACGTAATTCCAAACTGATTCCGCTTTCAAAAAAAAAAAAAACGCCGCGCGTTCTGAAACGAGCGACTTTATAAAAATTGCACAGTTCGTCGGTAAATTGCAGGATCGATCGTGTCGGCGCGCGACACGTGACATCCTTTCGCACACAGGAAACGAAACGACCGATCAATAATCGCCGCGTGCACAGATAATAACCGCAAAAGGTTATACATCCTCGCTCGTATTTGCGAGAGAGAGAGAGAGAAAGAGAGCAATTCTATTCCTTTATTACAGCGCGAATATATATCGAACGGATAATTTTTTTTTTTTTTTCTAAGAGCGAAAGTATATTAAATTGCTGTAAGAGAGCACGAAACGGTATCGATACGTCAGCCCGCTCGCATATGGCGACGCGATTAAATAGAAACTTCGTCGATTACATCCAGACCGCTCGCATGGCACTTTGCGATCAATAAATAATCGGCCGTTACGCAACGCGGAGAGATATACGCACGCGAGCGATCAAAACCGTTTGTAACGTAAACGGTATCCGAGCACTGGATGTCTGGTCGGACATCCAATCGTTCACACTAACAACGTAAGTATTATTAGACCTTTTCTATATAATAGATATATAGACGCGCACACAAACGCGCCGGATTATAAAATGTTGTACGCACGAATTTTTACCGCGACCGCGGTCGCTCGAAATGAAATATGACAATTCGTTCTCATCTTTTTGCAAGATTAATCATCGGCCGGCCGCCAGAAAAATCAGAAGGGAAAGTGACGAGGAGGCACTTGCAGCGGAAATGAGTTTCCGTTCGTTCGCAGCTGTTGGATAAATTGATTCCCGGTTTTGCCCCTCGAGCGCCGTACAAAGTGCCAGCGTGTGCGTGCGTATACTTACGCGCGCCGCCAAGCAAATCCATACGTTAACCATCTCGCAAGTGTAAGGATCGGACGTGGCAATTTAGAAGATCAAAAAAAAAAAAGCCGGCTTTTTTCCGATGATTAATGCAACGCAATGTCCTGATGTTCCTCTCGCGCGGCTTTTACGAGGCGCCGCTCACAAGCTTGTCGTTCACGAGCGAGTCGTCAGCGACCGGAAGCGTAACAGAGGGACGATGTGTGATTTCCACAAAAGAGGAGCCGCCTCTCGACGGAGAAGAGCAGAGCAAAACTACAGGGCGGCGAGTAATTTTGATCGCGGAATCTCGAATCGGTTTCCTCCGAGCGACTCGATTTGAACATTTGTGATACTCGTTGAGAACAAAACGAGGAAAGGGAAAAGGGAGAGAGCGTCGCGTTTCTCGAAAAGAACGGCGAGCGCCCAACATATAATACAGTCGCGAATTCATCGTTGCAGCGCCCTACGGCGGCATTTGTGTTGCGTTCGAGGAACATCGTGTCCATGGTGATTGCCTTTCACGGACGCAGAGAGCGTCCCCCTTGGCCGAAAGAGAAACGCCATTAGGGGCCCTTTGGATTATAAGCGCGATTTGCCGAATCAACGAGTCGTGTTACACGCTCCCAGCTGCTTTAATCGAAAAATTGTGGCCTCTCACGACGCGACCGAAGTTCTGCCGCGAAATCTGTGCGATACTTGGGAAACGAGAAACAAGCGCGATCTCGCACACATCTCTGCGCTCTGATCACGGCACTCGGAGGTTACGGTTAAATCAAACAACGTGCGACTTAGAGCGGATCGAAATATCACCAGCGCGAATAAATGATATAAGGTATCGGCTCTGAACTTTCGAAGAATCGCCATTTGCGAATTATGGTAAAGTCTGCGCATCGGGCGTGGGAAGACCCGAGAAAATTGCGTTTGGGGAGTGAAAGGAAAGGGGCTACGGGGGAGAGCAGGCACGGAGCTAGAAAGAGGGAATGACTAGTTGGACGCTTCGCTGAAGCAGAGAGTCCGACGCGCGTGTGGACGAGCTCGAGTCTGGAATCGAGGGTCTTTTACGACGAGAGAGCGCGCCATAACGATCGGGGGAGCGGAGAAGAGAGAGAGAGAGAGGGAAGGGAGAAACGCCCCGAGGGTTGAGGCCCGTTATGTGCGACGTAATAACCTCGCGAAATCTCATTTCGGGAAACATTTGTGAAGTCGGAACGGTTAAAAAATTGCGCGCGCCAGAGAACGCGAAGTAAATGAGATATTCCGGTATGAAGCCAAACCGCACGCGGGATTTGACGGTTTTCTCCGAAGGAGCAAATTCGCGCGCGGCGGTTCGCGATACTCCTCGCGATTCGTTACAGAAGACGCGCTTTTCGCGCCGCGACCCGGTGCCAGCGCAATAAAAGCGATTGACGCGCGTGGAACAATCTAAAAAAAAAAAATCGCGAGATGCGCGCGCGCATTTGCCTCTATGGAACTTAAATTTACCGTGCAGTTCACGCGTTTGCGAACGTGCGCGCATCGAGCGCCAATTAGTTACATCGGGTTAGTGCGTGTTCCGCGTCAACGCGCCTCGCGTATGTAATTACGAGAAAATACCGAGTATATATATATGTATATAAAACGCACACACTATTAATCGCTTGTGTCGTCACCGGGTTTTAAATAGAGAGATTCAACGCGCGAGCTATAGAAAATCGCTTCGACGTCACAGAGTCGGGACTATAACGCGTCGGCGACCCTACACACAACGTGTAGTACCTCCCACAACACTCGATTGTCCCGAAGACCTTTAGTAGAAGACATTCTCTGCGAAGCTTCGAGTTGTCCGAGGAGGCGGCCGGTGGAAGCGGAGCGATCTAACGGGAGCATCGATAGAAAGGAAGTCACAGAGTTGACTCGCGATCAAAGCCGGGGCCGGCTTTATAAATACGCGGGTGGCTCTTACCGGCGTTACTAGATCGTCTCCTGCCCGTTCCCCATTAAAACGGAGAAATTCTCACCGCTACACGACGACGGTGACCAACTTTCGTCCCGATTGAGGATCAAAATCTCGAGAAACATCGTCTCTTTCTCTCCTCTCTCTCTCTCTTCTGGCGAGAGAAGAAACCGCACGCGGTTTTGTGACTCCCGACGCGGATCGGCCGCGCGCAACGTTGCCGAATTTCCGTTCCGGCAAAAAAAAAAATGGCCGCTGTTCCAGAGAAGGAGAACACACGCACTGGGAGAGAAAATGAAAGAGAGAGAGAGAGAGAAAAGAGAGACGAGAGAGGGAGCGAGAGTGGGACCGCATGAAAGCCACTGGAACAGGGTAGGGTAGGGAAGAGACGGAAGAGTCAGGGGAGATCATCCAGTAGCGTAAGACTAAAAGTACAAATTTCCATTGGCGCTTAACGTGCGCCATGTGCCAAAGAAGATACCGCGGTACACTTCGTCACTAATTTACTATCCTCGTATCTTACTCTCGTTTGTTAAAAGATGGATAGTCAAACTCATTGTTAAAACATCTGTATTGTACTTATTGATACTCTCATTAACTTCGATTCAACATTTCAACGAGTAATTCTGATGAAAGATTGACTACACGGACGTGTTTCTCAGCGAGAAAATGAAGATGCGCATCTCGAAACTGAACCGAGTGACTCGACTCGGAGTCAGCGATTGAAGTTTCGACGTGAGATGTGACTTTCGCCGGCAGATGTGCGATAATATCGTGCGGGTTGCAATTTTGCGCGGTCCTGAGAGAGCCGTTGTTTTGCCACTCTCTTTCTCTTTTTTTTTCCTCTCTCTCCCTCTCTTTCCTGGGGTCGCGCTTTTTGCGGGATCTTCTCACAAAGGAACGATCTCTCGCAAAGGTTCCGCCTCCCCTTACGATTACGCCAATGAGTCGACCCAGCGAGGCAGCACGGACAGCCGGCCCGCGCTGTTGCCAAGCGGAAACCACAAACCCGCGGCATTTTCTTCTTCCACGAAGACACGAACAACGCGTTTCGCTCGCCTCGGCGCACGTAGGAGGAACACAGGGCGGAAGGGGTGGCGAACGGAGTGAGACTCCGGGATCGAAATACAATCAAACAACACAAGAGAGAAAAGAATATGAGACAAGAAATGAGATATGTATGTGGAGGACTGCGCAACGAGACGACGACAGCTGAGGCGGAGAGAAACTCCGAGACGTGCGAACGGGGGGTAAATAATCCCAAGACAAATTCGCGGGACGCGCATTCTTGTGTTTGTTAACGCGAGTTTATCGGCCAAACTCGCCGATGATGATAACAATAAACGACAGACGTTTTACAACCGCCTGCCTGAGATAATAGCGCGGTAATCTTGGCAAATAGCAGATGAAAAGAAAAAAAAATACGCTCGTTACACATTTCGCACTATCGCAAGGACGAACAACAAGAGATAACGACGATAATTATTATCAATTGATAATTACACATCTTTTTCCACGCGCGCTCTTGATTCTCTAGAATCGCAACACGAGCTCCGCGTTTCTACTTCAGAGTTTTTTTACGAAACTGAAAATTTTGTTCAAAACACAAATTTACTTCGACACTTACTTTATTAAACAAAAATTCGATAAAATATTTATGTGTACTTCTATCGAAGTATATAAAAAAAATTAATATTCATTGTACTGTTATGTAATAAAGAGGCGAAACACGCGCGCGCGTGACAACGCACGTGGCGTTCGAATCGTTAATAAAACAATTACGCCGCGGCTGCTAAAATTAAATCGGCACGTTTCTCGCGACAACCGAGTGTAATAGAGACATGTAAATCCCAACCAGTCGCGCACAGAGAGATAGTAATTCGATGATATGAAATTGAATAGATTATTATTGACGAGAGAAAGATAAAAACGCTGCGAGATAACGCGCGTGCATCCTCGAGTTTACAATCGGAAAATCCGAGGAACGGGCAATAAAGTTTATTCATGGCTTTTTTTGTTTCATAAACAATTAACTCCCTGCCCGCTAGTAACCACACGAGAGACCGCTCGCGGTAATACCGAGTGCTTGATTTGAATAAAAAATACATATGCAAGCAAGAGATAAAAAAAAAAAAAAAAAAACACTTGAAGCGGAAGAAAAGTCACGAGGTACACCAATGCGTGCGTACTCGATGATTGTTTTTGGCGAGCACGCGTGTTTCCTTCGCGTACAGAAAAATTGTGACGCACGCGAGACACGTAGAATTTTGCAGGAAGTGATTAGAATTTCAGCTGCATAAAACCATCAGACTTCCTCGTTTTCTACGGGCGAACGAGGCCGTGTTGTTGAACGAGGGACACGACGCGGACTCGCAATGAATTATTTCCCTGATATTGGAAAATTGTTGCGACAAAAAAAAACAGACGAGAGAAAGAGAGAGAAAGGTTTCCGATGTTGATGAATAGAAGACGTATGAAATTATACAGGAGCGATGTGTACACGTGACACGCGAAGTAGATGTAATTAATTAGGAAATGCTAAGACGCTATTATTTTGATAATAATGTGGGAAGGAGAGATCTTGTTGCAATAATAAAAAAAATATAAAATAAGTTAATAAAAGATCGAGAGAGAGAGAGAGACGCCAATTGCTTTATTTATATTACGCTCGGGGGTGATACTCCCCGAAGAATATCATCTTCGAGCGCGGCAATATAACCAGAATTACAAAAGCGCTACAGAAACTTGGGAAGTTATTACTAAGCACAGCTTATTGAAGAAATTAATTAAAAAAATTAATAAAAGTAAAGAAAAAATATTTGTCATATGACTAAAGCCGGTATTTAGTTTTTTTTTTTTTAAATCTGCCTAACAAAGAAACTACATACAAAGAAAAAATAAAAGGTACACAAGAGAGAGAGATTGTCAACACAACAGAATTGTGATATGGATTATGAAAGTTCTCACAAATCCGTTTGACAAACTTTGTGCGTTTCGCGCCGCTTAGCTACACAACGCTCTTGAAATCCGCGCATATCTTTTGCGCGATCGTAATTTGCTCTTTTTTTTTTTTCTGCGCTTTGCAAAACACGGTGTTACATGAAGATCCAGATCAAAGAGCAGAGTGTCACATACACACACACACGGCGCGGAAAACAGACAGCTAGAACGTGCGGTGAAATAAGAGAGGAGCACGAGGCGAGTTATGACTCGCGCAAAACGTAATAAAAAAAATACGACGATAACGCGAGATTGCGCGTGTGTTGGAAGACAATACGAAATTACTACGCAAATAAAAAAAAAAAAAAAACAAGCACGGAATAGAGATCGAAGGTAACGCATCGCGTTGCTACTCTTCTCCTCTTTGTTCGGCAGAGACGCCCGCATCTCCCGTATGTGTGTGCGACGTTCAGCATTGGACGTAGATTTAACGATAGAGACGGTGCGTGTCACGTCGCGCCGGCAATAATAACACAGAGACACACCGACACACATTGTCCGTCCGGTTCCTCTCTCGTCTAATAAATTTGCAACCCCGGAGAACCGAGGCAGAAGGTTCTTCCAGCGTTGCGTGATGACGATGTTACACCGGCGGCGTATCAAAGATACGTATCGCCCTTCTTTCCGTGCGCAAATATGGGCAGGGGAAGTCTCGTAAAAAGTAACCCGAAGACAATGGACATTGCCAGAAGCGGGCAGGTGTCCCGTCCGTGAGATCGATGCAATTTAAAAGCGAGGTATTTATCGCGCGCGAGGTTTTTTTTCGTAACGAGGTGCGTTGCGAAAAAAAAAATTCCCGGCGGAGCGAGAAACACGTACTTGCGCGGAAATATTTTTGATTATTCGCCAAACTCGTGCGATTGCACGACAATCGGAGAGTTTTCTGACAGCTGACGCGAAAGAAAGGAAGGCCATTTATCGGAGCGGATACGTTTTGCGGTCTGTATCTCACGCGCGCGATAGATTCTCCTGGAAATTTCTTTCTTCTGAACACGCAGATTAGATCATCTACGAAATTGCACGCACCGGAAAACACCGGTATAATAAAATGCACTACGCGCGTTATCGTCGATTCTAGCGAACGTGGCCAGTAAAACTAAGCTTCGCTTACACAGCTCGCGATTACGGTTACGGATTTGTCTTTCACAGGTTTAAATTTTCGCAGACCTAACATCTCGACTTCCTCGTACGGATATTTTGACACACTCTCTATCTCTCTATCTATCTCTCTCTCTCTTTCTTAAAACACAAGATTGTCAAGTTTAACGTTCAAGGTGAAGTTTTAAAGTTGAGAATGTTGTACAATTTCAGACAACGCGGCAGAAATGACATAAATTGTTATCAGACGACGGAGAGAAAGAGAGAGAGAGAGAGAAGAAATATATTCAGGAATACATCCGGTAGTTGGCGGTTTGAAATTGACGATTCCACTCGCGATCCTTTCTCGTTTTTGGCCACGAGACACGCACGTCAAATTATCCCCTCTCTGCGACGATAAAAAAAAAAAAAAAAATGACGCAGGAGAATCTCGACGCGAGCAACGCGCTTCGGCGAATATGAACTTTCGACAAATCGGCAATGGGAGGGAAAGAAAAAAAAAAAAAGACGCCGCGCGACGGAGGCCGATTCCTCCCGCCGGCTTCGGTGACCTCGAAGCCAATCGGCGATTTTACAATGTCCGAAGTATATCTTTCGCCGAGATGAAAAGAGACGGCGAAAGAAAGAAGAGATATGTACGCGAGAGAGCGTGGTTGCCATGTTTCTCGTTTCAGTCTGTAGACCGTCCAAATACGCTTCTCCGCTCCCTCGTCCTCCTCACAACTTCTCTCTCTTTCTCTCCGCAGGTCTTAAGGCGCAGCCGAGCGATATGGACATATCGCTTTAAAGCGCCAGCCGGTGACGTGGCAGTGGTGCTCACCGATCGATACCTCGCCGCGTCTAACGTTCCCACACGCGCGTAAACACACCAACAATTTGCATCCCTATGTAAGCCAGGCGAATCGATGCGTAATCTGCATATGCATAATCCATATTCGTTCTCGCGCGCTATACGCTTTCTTTCATTTCTTCCCCCGTCCCCCCCATTCTGGAAAGTAGCTTCATTCCGAGAAACTACGCCGGTGGGATTACGCGAGATTTTTATAAAAATGCCACTTAATTGAGAAAACCAGAGAAATGTTCAAGTAAACCGCGCGACGGACCGATTATGAATTGAAAGTACAACAAACGCGACATGACAATTGTTACGTGGAACAGAAACAGAAGAAACTTCGCGTTCAGGCAACGCCAGGCAACGCTCCCCGAAACCCCGATCAGGTGTGTCGGAGGTAAAACCTGTTGGCTCGCCTTCCTTCTTCCCTTTACGAGAGCGAGACAGGTGGTTGCAGGATCCAGCTTTTGACTCCCCCGAGATGTAGAAGAGAGAGAGAGAGAGAAAAAAAAGAAGAGACTCTCGAAGAAGCCCGGAGGAAAATCTCCCACCGGGATCGGATCTCCGTTCGGGGATCCGATTTTTCCGGTCCGAATGTCGTCGTTGCTTGGAAATTTAGCCGCGATGAGGGGAACGACTTCACTTTGAGCAAAGAAAACGCGCAACACAAAGGCGAACAAAGACGACCCGCGAGCCGTGACGGAGCGCGCGCATTCGAGATGTGCGCGCGGATTTGCGAAACGCGGAATAAGCGCGGCCTTATTATCGCGGCGCGAGCAGCAAGATGAGTCACGAATTCATACAACCGAGTCTTGAGATCCACTTTTTTTTTTGCTAGACTTTTTTTTCTACTTTTCAGCAGTTTCTGTGCCTCGGCAACCGCGCGCGTTTGCGAGACTTGAATATTTTTTTCTTAAAAACTTTCCATCAACAGAAAGAGGATTTTTTTTAAACGAGTCGTCGCAAAACATCTTTTGCAACTTTGCTTATGGTTTTTTTGATTACATTTTATCATAATATTAACATAAAATAAATATTCCAGCGGATGAAGAAGACCGTAAACTTCTCGCAAATATATATGTTAATTACTTTGTCACTCAATTAATGGAAAAAAAAAAAAAAAAAAAAACAGTCTCGCGTAACTCTCGACGAGAGATTAAAGAAGCAAGAACGATTACGTTTATTTCGCGTAACACGCGCGAGGTTTTCCTACACGCAGATGCGAGGAATATTGCACCAGATGTGCGCTCAACGCATGCGCAGTCGGGCGCAATAGAATCCTAAGTGCACTGACCTCTTGGCCGCCATGCGAAAGGCGGACTGTGTGTGTAGGAAAGTGATAGTTGCAAATATACAGTTTGATTGTATCACGCTCGTCGTCTTTATTGCCTCTCTTTTTAAAGTCGCGATATCGAGAGACTTCCTGCTCCTCCGTCCAATATTAGCTTCGACGAACAATCCGTCTTTTTACGCAATACTTAAGCGAGTTATATCGAACATATGTCGCTCGCGCGTTCGTGAGAGTTCGATTTAACTTTAAAAAATAATTTTAAAAAATGACAACAAAAATGAAACGATTATTTGTGTTAATTAATTCGAAAAAATACATTTCTCTCTCTCTCTTTTTTTTATATTTAGTCTGGAGCAGGAATTTTATACTTGGTCTAGCCAAAGAATTTCAATAAATTATACGATTTTGTTTATATTTGATCTAAGCAAAACGAATACGTTAAAACGCATACAAACGCGCGGCTGTGTACACTTTAATTAATAATTTCTGTTTGATGAAGCATTACTTATAATAAAAAAACTAATTCGGAGTTTCTTTTATACGATTTTTGATAAACAATTAATCTGTGTAAGCGCGGAAACCGTGTCTAAAAATGTGTCGTCACTTCGCGTGAGAAGAAGAAAAGCATTGACGGGACCGAATATGTAAGGCAAACGTGTCGTTGTAGGAAGGAAGGAACATAAAATTTCTCTGCGCGTTTCGCGGAGCAGTCGCTAGAGGGCAGCACGTTCCTGCTCCAGAATCCGTAATGGGATTAAAAAGGCGCTGCGAGCACCACCGGTCGACGTGTTCGAGAACACGCGGCTTAATTCGGAAATAACACACATTTTCGTGATTCCGGCGAGATAACCGGTCACGGGGGTTGAACAAGCCTGTTATCAGAGGCGATAAATGACAAGAGAGTCACTCACCAAAGCCGTTCCATGTTCGTGGGATGTCACGTAGGACGTGGGGCGACCGTATCCAATCCGCTCTCTCTCTCTAACCGTCGTCGTCAGGGCGCGGGAGCGAACTCCACGATCCGGAGAACCAGGACGCTCGTTGCTTAACACAGGAAACACACACACACGCGCGCGCGCACTCGGCCGCGGCGACGCGAACGTCGATCGCGCGTCGACGACGATTTACCCGGTCGGTTCCTCGTCGCGGAGACACACACGCACCTTACCGGGCTTGTCAATCGCGGGAGCAACGCATGGCATGGCGACGCGCCGCGAGCGCAACTCTGCGCACACGGCGCTTTAAACGCTACGTCACCGAATCGAGCCGCGCGCTGATTGGTCGCTGCCGCGAGCGCAGGCCAATCCGGCGGAGTCGCCGGAAATCGCGCGGGAACGCGCAAAGCTCGGCGGCCGCTTTGCGCGCCGAAAACGCGTCCGCAAGAGCGAACAACGCGCACACTAGCCGCGACTGGTTATTGCTTTCTTTTTGTTCTTTTTTTTTTCAGACTGATGTACTTTACGTTTCGCTCATCGATCAAAACGGATGGGGAACAAAAGGTCGATGGGGAATCGACATGTCGAGCATCGCGTCGTTGTGTACAATTTTTTGCATAGAAATTTTGATGCGTCAACAATATCGAAAATAAATAAATTCATTTAATTACTCGACAAGACGGCGAACAAACTTGTTTGAAATTTGAAACGCGCCGATCGTCAAGATCATCGGCAATCGTTAGCTCTAATTAGAAATTGACTAAAACGAAATCTCTAGTCGCCATTTTGCGTTCTCTCGAACGAACGAATTGAGAAAACCAAGAACGGGCTCGCTCAAACGCGCGCCGAGTTAATGTGTGCGAGCTTGTCACAATACGTATCTCGAAAAGGTTAATATACCTTGCATTGCTCTCTTGCGAGCGCGAGAATGAGAGTTCATTGTTGCGTGCTCACGACCGCGTCGAAAGACTCGAAAGGAGGAAGAACCTGTTTCTCTCTCCGGGAAATAAAAAGAATCTAAACTCTTTCTCCCGTCGCGCCCTCCTCCCCGAACGACGACGAGATACAAATATAGATATGCGCGCTTCCCCCCTTCGCGTCCGAACATTGAAGTTACGTAGTAGCAACGCGTGACGTCGAGATGGCGTTTACGGCGCTTTACGTGCGTCGTTTTCTTGCGTCGTGTTTGTTGCGCGTTGCGATATGTAAGCAAAGCGGTGTCGATATTCGCACGTTTCGAATGCGCGTTTTGGCCGGATTCCCGTCAACGTTGACAAATGAGACGCAGTGAGCGAGGTATCGACGAGTGCTTGCCGAGAGTTCGACTAAATGATGAACTATCTAAACAGTATAGCAGGCGGCACTACGACCGCAGACTCGGGTCTGCAATTGAACAACATTGAGATTCTGTATACCAAGGTACAGAGGATTTACATCAAACCGCAGCACAAGGAGGAACGCCAGCGGGATCTCAGAGTCAACGTCGAGACCCACGCTGGCATCAGTCCGGTTTGCCGGAAGGTAAATTCTTTGGGAAATATATTGGCGATCTTCGCACGTCTTCTGATGTGAATTGATGTTAACTTGTTTCAACTGATTTTCTGATATTCCCGAAGAAATTCGAAGCTGTTTCTTATTTCCAACAGCTTGCGTTGATCTTCATTGGCCTATATTGGCCAATAAAATAAAATTACAAGTTTTGCTTTTTTTATTTCAGAGCTTGTGCGTTTTGATAGCAGACGACGACGATCCCTGTTTTCTCTACTCCTTGTTCATTACTGAGGACGATTTCAAACTGTTAAAAGCACAACAGGGTCTCCTGGTCGATTTCGACAACTTTGCCACGCAATTGATATGCTTGCTGGAACAATGTCATATCCCGGCGAATTCCTCGAAGACTCCACCAAAGTTTCTTTTGCTTCTGGCAGAAGAATCCGGCGAGTGGAATTTTAAACTTGTCGAGACAAACAATTTCAAGCACCTCTGTCACTTGAGTTTAAATATATCACCCGCTCGCGATTCCGACTTGAAAACCCACATGGCAATGAAGATTAAACAATTGAAGGAAAATCTTGTGCAACAAAATAGAGACGCGATTAATTTAGAAACTAGAGTAAACGATTTAACAAGCAAGCTAGAAACAAAAATGAAAGAACTGGAGCAATTGGAGCAAAAATATTTGACTGAGAAGAGTCAGATACAAATCAGTTCTTCGCAACAAATAAGTTTGGAAAAAGATAGGTATGTATATAAAAATGCAATGTGTTTTAACTTAATAAACACATTGATGTTTCTCTCTCTCTCTCTCTCTTAGATTCGCTCAAGCACGATTAGAATGGCAACGACAGAATGAAAAAGAAAAACTGGAGGTCGAACAGAGACACGCTGAGATTGTAAAACAACTACATACAGAACTTGCCGAACTGCGGACGCAGAACATGACGTATAAGGACAAGCAATCATTTCTGGAAGCTACGAACGCAGAGCAAGTGAAAGAAATACAGAATCTCGAGAAAGAACTTAATATCGCCCAACGAGATTTGACAATGCTTAAGAAGCAAAACTCGAAGTTGGACGTGGATTACCACGATAAGGACAAAACCGTCAATACCTTACGTACAAAAGTAGCTGTGCTTGAACAGGAATTAAAAGACAAAACGGTGATCATTAACAAGCACATGGAAATGTTAAAATCAGGCAAGGAACAGAAGCAACATTTGGAAGAGCTTTTAACCGAGAAGGACAATCAACTGCAACGCAAGCAAAATTCTTTGAGAAGTTTAAGCGACGAATTGGTGAAAGCCAATGAAATTTTAACCAAATTGCAAAATGAACTCGCATCAACCAAGTCGAAGTTGAAATTGAGAACAAGTATAGCGCTGGAGCAGGAAAGACTGTTGGACAGTAAACAAAAGGAAGTCGGACAATTGGAAACTAAAATGGAATGTCTCGCCAAAGAGGCGAAAGATGCCAAGAGTGAAGTAGACGCACTGAAAGAACAGATCAAAACGTTGCAGTACCAGTTGGAAGAAAAGGAAAAGACTATAAAAAATAATGATAATGGTAAAATTGTCTCATTTTCTCTTAATTCTTGAGAAGAAATGTTCTCTACAATTGAGAAAACATTAATTACATTAACATTTAATGGTTTTTGCTTTGTATGTTTGTTTTTTCAGTGATTAGTTGGTTGAATCGAAGATTAGCGGACAATCAGTCGCCTTTGCAAAGCGCTACCACTCCGGCTCCGGTCACGATTTCATCCGTTCCGCTGACATTACCTAGAACGACCAAGTTGTTTCCTAACCGATACGAAACGCGCACCCCCGCACCTAGCACGACGCAGCACAGCACGTTATCGGGTTTACCCATGAAAAATCCGATCGTGCAGAATCCGAACATTAATCAAACCAATCGTGCAGCGGCGCGATCGATGGGTGTCGGTGGGATGACCGAAAGTTCCGTCGGGTTGACTACCTTCAGTAAAAGCGGTCTCATCTCGAGCACGAGCACACCTATGGATCGCTTCAATGTGATAAATAAAACATCTGGAAATCCACCGGCCTCGACGTCGGCGCCGGCTATAATTGAGAACAACAACGGTCCGACGGTCATCTCGAACGGCACTAAGGCGAAATCCGCGAGCGTTGGCTTGCAGGGCGGATTGAGAAGAGCGGGTTTAACCGACAAGCCTATTTTACCCTCGGCGTATTTTCCCAAGACCCTGCATTGACGCTAGATGTGTTCTCTGATTAGGATTATTAACACAGATGAGTATCTGTTTAATATTGTTTTTTTCTTTTTTTTTTTTTTTTTTTTTTTTTTTTTAGAATTGAAGTTTGTCGTATTGGGGAGATAAGAGTACAAATATTTGTAAGAACGACAAGTATTATTTAAAAGACATTTTATAAAAGAGAGAATTTGAGAAATTTTTAATTCTAATATCGATAGTTTTTATATACAGAATATTCGGAAACTACTGGAAAATATTTTTGTGCGACGAGATTCGTTAGAACATTGCGAGAGAAATTTTAGTACTATAAATATATTATCATTTTTTAAACTATTGCAGACACTCGTACAATTTTGTGGGATTTTCAGTATTTTCCGGTAGTTTTGAAAGACTTGTATACAGAAATGGGTATAT
>QVOA01022721.1:0-16816 GCA_014825685.1 Pseudomyrmex cubaensis
TATATATATATATATATATATATATATATATATATATATATATATAAATAAGATTTTATCAGTAACATAGTTACAATTATATATATCATAAACAATTTGTATAAGAATTAAAAACTTGTTTGATAAACAAAAACATTTTTCTCCTTATTAAATTCCAAATGTAAAATAGATTAAACAAAAATTAAAATGAAATTTTTGTATTGCTTTACAACATAACTTTGTATATAGATACAGAGAGGCATACATTTTTTGGAGAACGATGATACTCACGGTCTACGAAAGGTCTTCCCTGAGAATGCAGATATGCCGGATTCGGAGGTGGTGGTGGCGGATGGGGCGGGTATCCCGCGTAATAGGGTGGTAGCGGATATTCGCCGGGCGGTGGCGGAGGTGGCTGGTAATCAACGATTCCAGGACCACCTCCGGCGGCCCCGCTGCCCGGCGGTGGTCCGCTTCCTCCACCGGACTCCTGATAGGCATAGTATTGCCTGAAAAGATACCCTTCTTACAGAATGCGCTGACAATCAAAAAGCGAATGAGAACACCCGCGTGACAAACATCCGTTCGCTCTTATCGACACTCGTTCTTATTATGTGTAAAAGACGAGGGTGATGTCTGACCTAGGACATGTCTTACTTCTCCCTCCTTCCCCCGGATATATCTAAACTACGTTCGCAATCTCTTCTCTGTAGAGAGAGTCTAAATCTACGGGCAAAAAAATTATTCAGGTCGCCCGCATAATTCTCCTGATCGAGAATTCTTTGATCAATTTAGAGCGGAGTTTTCTTAAAAACATCCGGGCGTTGTAACAGAAATTTATAGAAATTGAAAGAATTAGACTTGTACGAATTTTAACTAATTTCAGTATCACATAAAGCTAGAAATATATTTTATACAATATTTATATTATTATAATTATATTATTATAATTATATTATTTAATATTATATTTTATTATATTTATATTTATTTATATTATTATACAATTATATATAGGAAGTTTTGTAACTTATGTGGTCTAGTTATAAAACAATAAATTTTGTGACCACTGAATAGTCAGAAAAATTTATCGCGTTACGTTAAAAATTGTCCATTCAAAATTTTCACAGCTCTGCAACAAAAAACTAAACTTTGTCATGCTCTAGTTGAAGCTTTCACTTCTTCGTGAAAAACAAGAATACGGCGGTTTCGAAAAGTTAGCACCATCTGTGACCTAAATTTATTACAACGCGACAGGATTTGCTTTTTATTGCAAACCGACACATTTGTTACCAAAATTACTGAAATCTATCAGAGATCATAGACGAATCGATTAGAAGTAAACGGTCTTGCGTGTATTTCTTTTCTAGCAACATATCCTCGATGTTTTTCTCTCATCAAATCTAGTCTAAAACTGTGCGTAATTAATTGCGTGTGCAAAACAACTTTTGTGTGAAACAATTATAAACGATGATTTTTAACACGAGACACAAACGAGCTCAATTCATTACTGTACACAATTTTTCAATAACAATTATATAAACCATGTTATAAACATTCATGAATTCTGCGATTTTATTTGAAGAAATAAAAATGTAAATTGTCTCCTGTAAAACAATGTAATGTAACGACGTTCGAAAACAGTTTACAACAGTTTTACCGCCACTTCTCACGGCTCTCCTAACGTAACAGTACATCAGTAATATATTATGCATTATAAAAATTAATATTATCACGTTATAACGCGTCTTTACTTAACGCAAACAAATTCCGAGTAATGTTACGGAACCAACGTGCGTGCACAGCCGCGCTGTTGTACATATTTCCGTTCCAAAGTACAAGCTCTCGCACGATCCGCGTCTTTACCCGCGTCGTCATGCGAGGCGTCGAACGTGAATAAATCTCTTACCTTCTGTAAGTGGGCGGGTATTTGTAGTAATGCGGCGGATGAGCGTGAGGATGAGAATACGTCGGCGGATAACACAGATCCGAATACTGCGGCGGCGTGCCGTAGTACTGCGGGCAATATGTCCTATAAAAGCCTCCACCTGTAACAAACGATCGTTCCCCTACTCATCCTTGCGTTTGTTCCATAAATCCGATGATCGATTGCGATTCGCGACGAGAGCGAGCTCTCAATATTTCTCTGATAATTAAGATGAGGGGTCTCGCGAGGGATTTTTTCTTTTCGCAACTTTTTGACAGCGAAAAGAGTTCTTTATTAAAGATACTTCGGCGCCGAGATTGCAAGCTTTATCTCAAAAGATTGATCTCACAGAAACTTCGGAACAGAAAGCAAACAAAATTGGCGAATAATTCGCGTCGTATTGTGTTTTGCGCGTGTGTTTGTAATATTCAAACGCGGAACAAGAACTGACACTTATTTTCATCAAACTAAGGCAAATTGTGTGACAACGCTTGACTCACGGTGGAACCAATCAATTGTTCTAATTCGCTCGTTTATTTCGCCTAATTTATTTACATTGACCTCTTTGACTTTCAATTGAATAATGAATCAAGCTGTGAGAAATGCAAGACGCTATTTAACAGTCGTGGAATAGAAACGCTCCATTTCTCTCGGCCGAAAATAGCAGATCGCCTTTATCTTTTTGCCTTCCCTTCCATGTCTCGGAGTAATAACTATTTCTAACGTACATGTCTGACGTTGATAGTGTCACTTATCAGCGGCGCGATATTTGAGGACAATCTTTCTGCGTACGGACGTGCCGCCCCGTACTTGAGATCTCGATACAGCAACGCTACCTCGATTGAGGTAGCGGTGTGGCGCTATATATTATCGAGAAGAGAGAGACGCTGATATCTCCATCCAATTAACTTGTGAGTGCTCGCGCTATTAAGCCCCCTCGCGCTCACGCCAATGCACCACGCCGCATCATGATTCAGAAGTCGCTTATTATACGCTAATATCCATGATATCGCGCGCCCCATCAACGTTATATACACCATATAGTGTATTTACATACACAAAAGCGCGGAAAAATACGCCCATCGTTGATTTAATCTACCCAGGAGCAACCGATATGTGTTGCGCCGTTCTTGCGCCGACCGAGAACACGGTTACTCTATCACTTTTTCTATCGAGATACGTACAGCACGCGGGAGAGGGCTGTTTTATGACGCGTACGCGTCAACCGATTCCCCTTCGCAGAAATACAGACGACAAAACCGACGGTCCGGATAAATTCGCGACACCGAGCATACACGCTCGCTTGTCTCGTGACGTTATTTAGCGACGACTTACCCGTACTGCTTGTGCCCCCAGAAGTGGTGGAAGTGGCGACCAAATCGTCCGAACCCTCCGAGTTTTGCGGAGGCGTGGGTGTCGGTTCTGGAGGTGGACCCTTCACAGGCGGTAGAGTCGGCGGCGGTGGCGGAGGGTGCTGTATCAGTGGACCAGCCGGCTGATAATACCCTGTGAACAAAAGAGCAACGTGTGCACTTTTCTTCTAAACCGATCGTCCTTCACTTGTAAAATTTTCAATATTGCCTTGTAAACCGTTTTTACGATCACACGCTTTACCTCGCGTTACACAAGATACGATAGTCGCGTCGGAGCGGTAAACTCTCTTGAGACTCTCGTAATTTCAAAAAAAAAAAAAAAAGAAAAAAATATGTTAGAAGAACACATTTGCGCGATTTTTAACTTCTTACGTTTGGGAATACCAAAACTTGACATGAGAATCAATCGTGCTCTTGATAGGATAATATTGAGACGTCGTAAGTACTTCAAATAGTTTATAATCGTGAGAGCGCGAATAAGTCACGCTAAGTCGGTCTAATCCTCTCATTCGTTCGGCTTTGTTACTCGGCCTCGCGTTACACATTTTTCAAACGCTCGCGCGTCGAGTATCGATTCGCGAGAAGGATATCCATATATATACCTTAATGAAAAAATGATTAAACATTCAGAGCATTGTCTCTCTTTCTCTTTCTCTCTCTCTATCTCTGAACCGTTCTCGCCGCGCTAAATCTCGTCGCGCAATATAGCGTCCTCTTGTTTTTTTATTTTTTATTTTTTTTTTTTTTGTCGAACCAACGACGGACGAACGAACGAACGAAACCGGCTTTCTCCGCGTGAGAAGAGCCGCCGCCGATACCCGCGACGTACTGCATATCGATTATCTGAAAGATCGTTCGCCATTTACTTCGCCCAATCACGATTCCACTTTATGTAGGTTAAACGCGCCTCGCTCGGTACTCTCACGCACACTGCGATCGTTCATACACGTCCGTTGCGCGAAGAGAGAGAAAGAGAGAGAGAGAGAGATCATATATAAAGAATAGACCGCTCGTTCTTGATCGAAGCGCTGTAAGAAGTTAGGAAGAGAAAAGAAACCAGGAATAGAACTACCTTTCTCTCTCTTTCTCTTTCTTTCTAAGAGCACTTTTATGTGCTTAGCATTCAGCAGTCGAGTTAGAAAGAGACAGGTTTCTCTCCCGCGAGAAACACTGCATCTGACTCGAACTTACGGAGTATCGTAATGAATAAAGCGCGCGAGATGTTTTTTCATCCGATATTTTGGTGTTTGTTTTTTTTTTCTTGGCGTGACACATTTTTTTTAACGTATTGTATTAATTAATTGTTAAAGCATTCGCTACATATTTTTCTTTTGTTAAACGGAATGTGATTAAGTTTTAAAAACCAACTCGCAATGAGTATATAATTAATTTTTTTCGCAATCAAACTCTCTCTCTCTCTCTTCTTTTTTCAGAGATACAGTGCATGGCTATGAAATATTCAGCAGTGATAAACAATTTATCTATAACGCAGCCGATACGGACGCCGATAAACCGGCGAACGCGTCATTACATAATTCATTTTATTCATTGACGCTTTGGGACACGGCAATTCGATTTAATTGGTTTCGGAAAAACACAATTATTTGGCCGACACGTGTGGACAAGCCGTGAATCGACGCGGGACGTCGAAAGGCCAAAGTTGAAGATGAATGCCGGTCTGTGTGAATGACGTCACGCGACAATCGATACTCGCTTGTGCACGCTGATACGCAGCGCAAGTGTCCAACTTGCCGTGCTCCGTCGAATTCATTAACCATTTAAACACGATCTTCCATTAATCGTCGGAACGAAGTCGCGCCATGAAAATATAAGAAGCTACTTTTGTCATTATCGCAGTATCACACCAGTGGTCTCAGAAACATGTAATACACATTTATCAAAAGCGCCGCGCTCGACTTTCGCGAACATTCGCGTACGATTTCTGTGTGTAACAAATGGTCGTAGAGAAAATAAAAAAGCTGATAAAAGTCACTTTTAATTTAATTACGACACCGCAATTAGTTAAGTTAATAATTACGTTCAATTATGCTCTCAACGTCACGAATGTTGAAATAAACCGGAGAATCACTTCGCGACTAGTCATCCAAACGTGCGTACGTTAAATTCTGCGCGTTTAAATGAGCTTTCGGTCTGAGTTTCATTCTAGATTATTTAACCATTGTTTATTTTACGCTCAAGTATATTTCGCGGACTATTAATTAATTAATTAATTAATTAAATTGTTCAAGTAACGCAAGTAAAAGTTTTGCGCTTCGGTGATAATTAGTTCGGAATTACGACTGCTCGCCGTGAGTTTATCGTCAAACCATTAACTTGCACAATCACCCCGTTAAATTTAATTCAATCCGACCTTCGGATCTCGCGCTCCGCTAAGTATTCCAACTTGCAGCGCAAGCAGGCGAGTTCAGCGTGAAACCGCGGTAAACACCGAAACGGCAAACAACAGGTTACCTGGTATCGCACGGCGCAGCCGGGAAAGGACCCGGTCTCTTTATTGGGGATTAAGCGTTGAGCCAATTAATTCTACGTAATTGCGCGGATGCGACAATGTCGACGGCGCAGCAGCGAGCTGCAGGTCAAAGTCGAAGATAAAGTTGGGCCAAGGATGGCGGTCGGTCGCGACCGACTTGTGCATGTCGCGGGCTCAACTTCCAACGCTGATACGACGACGACGGCAAGAGAAAAAGAGGAGTTCTGGGGGTCGCCGGTGTACAACACGTGCGCGGCGAACATTGTCGGAGCGAGAGAGGGAGGAGAAGTCTCTTTCTCTCTCTCTCTCTCTCTCGACTGCATATCGGAACAATTCAAGGATACCGCGAGGACATCGTCTACGCGTATTAAGGTCGTCTGGGACTGGTTCGGGAGCGCGAAGATACGCCGCGCGGATATGCGCGCTCGCATATCTCGCATCGCATCGAGATCGCACCGGTCGTCGCGCGAGTTTCTCGAAAATTGATCCCGAGGATCGAGCAATTGCGCGAGAATTTTACGCAAATTCTTCGATTGTCTTATAAAACGAAAAGTTTTGAGAATAGAAATTTTTTTACATGCGTTAAAATGACTTTGCTTTGATTTTTCTATCTTTGTTTTTCATCGGATCAAATATGGTTTTTACAGTTTTTACGCGCTCCGATCGGATAGTAATTTCAATAACGCCGGCGAATACTGGCTCTCGTTGGCGCTTCAATTATGTCCATCGCATCCTGATTTATCTACTGTCCGCTCGACATTATCCAGATCATTAACGAGCAAATGAAATCATCGCAACATGTGGTGGCATTTTGCTCATGATTGCATTAAATAATCGCACGGATTCGCAAGTCATCGTGACGTAGCGTAGCAACTGATAGTGACTTGTTAACAAAACCGACGTGCGTTTAGCGTTACACCGTGTGGGAGCGTAGAATACGAGAGTGAGAACAAAAACACTCGGTTGATTCAACGATTTTAAGTGACTCACACGCGTGCGAGCAATAAAGAAAATTAAAGGAAAAAAAATTATTAATGATGATGAAACACAAAATTGGCATCGGTACTTTTTTTTTTATTAGACGCGGATAGAGCTGATCGTCGCGCGCCGTATATCGCGCGTTATATCAAGACTCTGTGACTCAAACGCGTCCCTCTCTCTGACGAGGAGTGAGAATATAAATAAGAATGTGCGAGCGCGTGTCTTCCGCGATAGCGATCCTCGCTACGCCGCCGGTGCGTTGCTCCGACGACAAGGTTGCTCCGATCCGCGGCCCACAACTGCCGCTACTACTCGTTTTATCCCCGTATATCGGCGCGGCAAATGTCGCGAACAGCGGCGACCAACGTGTTCGTACAGTCTAGAGAGAAGTCAAGGACCCCGTAGAAGAGAGCACGTAGGTGCCCGGCGCAACGACCGTGTCGTTGGACTCGGAATAGAGAATATCGGTAAGACGAGGAAGGAGGAGGAGGAGGGCCTCTTACATCCGGGTCCTCCTGACAATCAACGATGGCGCGCGAGTCGTTCCCCCGAAACTCGAAGGAACGCGACACGCCGAGAATCGGCGGGATCGCAAGGTGGGATTCTCCCGGTCCGAACCGGAAATCCACGGGACGATCGACGTTGACGATAACGATGGTAACGCGACGATCGGCACGCGATCGATAGCTAGCGAATATTCAGCCCTTAACCGCTGTCATCCGATACGGAGGGGAGGAGAGGAAAGGGGAGGAGAGAGGGAGCGAATAAGGGCGGCGGAATGGACCGGTGATGCGTCGCTATATAGTTCCAGGTCGCGTTGCGGTAACGCGAATAATTTATTATAAGAGACACATCTCGATATCAATATGCCTGCGTTAAAAAAAAAGTTGGGGAAGAGAAAAGGACATTAACAACGGAACGTTTTAATATTTAAAAAATGAATTACGAGTCGCAAGAAGCACATAGCGATTTCTAATTAGCGATTTCTTTCTACAGATCGAGAGATCGAATTATTACTACGTGCCTATCTGATTGCGCGCAATTAATGATTCAGCGCGTTGCCGCAACTCTCGCTCCAACAAGTAAGTGCTTTATCGCATATATCGTAACGCGCAGTGATCGAAAAGAAAAACGGAAGATCGCTAATGGAATGAAATATACTATATATACATGTACATCGATATTGTCATGTAAATCTTAACTCGAGAACGAGAAGAATTTACTTGCGAACCATCACGGAGCGGAGTTTAGATCAACGATATGCAAATACATCCGATTGTTCGGTCCTTAACCGATTATGTAACATTATCGCCTGCACAGCGCATAATGTTCTACATTTTTACACGTAGTATTAGTGACAACGTTGCAAACAGGTTGCTACGCAAATAAATGTTATAGAGAGATGTGAGAAAAGAATATACCGAGAAGTAAAAATAGCAAATTACGCTACGTGTAATACGATTGCACACACACACACAATTGTTATTCCATTAACAATAAACATTGAAATAAAGAAGCTCAAGCGTACTTTTGCGTATAATCGAGCTTAAATAACGGCGAGAATCGAGATAAGTGACGATTTTCCCGATACGCTCGAATAATTGCCACTACGGCAAGAACTTCGCGACGACGACGACTTCTTGCCTCTTGCGATTGAGCGAGCGACGTTGGAGATCGCCAAGTGGATAAGATGGATTTAATTCTTATCCCTTATGAAGCATAAAAAATCGATTGGTTGAATCGTCCGGTGGATTTCGATGAATTAGAAAGAAAGCCCGTGGCACTGATAACATTCGCTAAGACCGCGCTCGATAATTGAAGACTTGAAATGCGAAAGATTCTTTTGTGTGTGTGTGTGTGTGTGTATGTGTCTGTGTGTGTATCACGAGACATTCAACATCGAAGCAACTAGCTTAGAAAGTTCTCGCAACTTGTGCGCGGCGAAACTTTACTCGCGATACTCGGCGCAGATTCTGTTCGGAAAATTGTTAACAACCGTTGCAATTCGTAAAGTTACGAGAAGACGTTCTTGCGCATTCTCTTATAGGTATAATTATGCATGATGCATGTACAATGTTAATTTACATACTGCTGTATATGCAACGTATAAATAAAAGTGCATATCTCGAGTTTACTTTCGATTTAAGGAAAGATTTAAATTAATTTGTTCAATCGAATAATTGCGCAATATGTACATTAATTTTTTTTGGGGCAACGTTGCGTTACATCACGTCGACACAATCGCTATGACCGCACGAGATAATGTTCGATGTTTTTCGATGACCACGTTTTTATCCACGAGTCTTGATAGCCTTTGACCTTGCGCGATTAAAAAAATCTAGTTTAAAAATATCTGCGCTTCTCGTTGCCGTTTTCTTCTCTCGAAGTGATATTTTAGATCGACTGAATTATAACTGGCATTTGTCTTTGTTGTAACTTTTACCGCGTATTGTAACACCAAGCACGAACGAGCTTATACCGTATTAATACGAGCAGCAGTATGCGCAAATCTGTTTATTTCGCAAAAATATTTACGACGACTATATTTAGTTTGTTTTCCACTTGACGAAACGGAAATTCATAAGTAAGACTGTCTCTGTATTTGCAATCTTATCTATGTTGATTTTCAGAGTCCGCTATATATATTTGCGAATATGATATCTGCTTGTGCGTTAATGTGATTTGTCTGTCAACTGATACATCGCAACGGCGAGCCTAAGTGCGCGTCGTATTTTCTTTGGCAAGTAACTTCCACGACCAATTTCGCCCTTTCGCGCGCACACACTCTCTAAAAATACATTCAAAAAGTATTTCATCTTTCTCGGTCGAGTCTAATTATTGCCATACTCGCAAAATGCCGGGTAATAATGCGTTCGTGTACAATGCGTAGGATTACAGCGAGATATTAAAAAGTCTGCCGACAATTATGGCTCCTCCTCGTCGTCGCGTGGGACGTGAAGAAAAAAAGAAGGTTGGCGCGGCAGCACGAGCGAGAAACCGGCGAAAGCCGCGTCCGTTCACCTCGTTCGTCGCATGGATGGCAATGACGTCACTCATCTGCCAGGATATTATTCGGCGGAATCAACGCGCGATCGGGTCACGTAGACCGAAACCAGGAAGTACCGAAACCCCGTCGATGTCGCATCGCCGTGCGGTGAGAGTTGACTGAGAGTTTTATACATCGTCAGATAAGATCACGTAAATTCTTCTCTTGTCTCTTTTTTTGACAGTTATATCACGCGTGATACATTAACCGGTATTTCGGAGTTCCTTAAGTATTCTCGATCGCAATCTCCCAGTAGGCGAAGTAACATCGGTTCGAGAAATCTCACAGTGTTCCTCTTCGAACAAGAAATCCTCTTGGAAATAGGCACTTTAAAGAGCGTATTCGATTGATTGATCATACTTGTGACATTCTCATAAAAGCTTTCAACTCGAATGAAAATAGCGTTTTATTTTAATAGAATAGTTAGTGCAAAAGAGAGAGAGAGAGAGAGAGAAAAAGAAAAAAAGACGTTCCGGAATTATGAACAGTTGGAAACTGAGAACTTTTCAAGTCCCGCTGCGTGGTAAATAAATAACATAACTTTGCACTTCGTGCGTTTTGTTGTTGTAAAGCGGATTTAATTTATAAAGAACTCGGGTGGCGACTTTTACATATCACAGCGGCAAATCGTTCCGACGATACAAGATATTCACTGTAGCTCGCCGACTTCCTTTTTTCTCTCTCTTTCTCCGAAGAGAGAGAACTTCACAACTTTCTCAGTTTTTGCATAGGAAGATATCCGGATTGCTTTTGCATGAAGGAAAGTCTCCCAAATGCATTCACGTTATTCACGAGTTCGGACCGGGCTCGGAGTTTAAACTGCGCGCTGTCCGCTATGATTATAGCTTTATTTCCGAGCCCGCTGTCGAGCAACACAATTAAACTTTGTTATGTAGTTGCGCGGGATGAAGACACTCAAGAAATTAATTATGTTTGTTCGTTCTCTCTGTTCTTTCTCTAAAGTAGAATATATACGTCGCCGCTTCTCACATTCTCCATAGAGTTTTACATACTTTCTACGTAAGAATTTTGATTTGCATTGATCGATCTCTTTCGTCGCGGTCTTTGTTTAACGAAAATAATATAAAATATTTTGTTTTACACATTGTGCAAAAATTCCTCTACAAATTCAAGCTTCGCGTAAAAATAATCTTCACGCGCGAATTTTTTCTTATCAAACTTTTTTCGTGACTAACGCGTTTGCACGTTTCTGTGCGGAGAACACATTTCCTTTCCCCCGTGATAATCATCATTAACGCCCGCTTTCGCGATTTTCTCCGAGCGATTACACGGTAATAAGTACGTACTATTATAGACGGAGGATTAAACGCTCGACGCGTTGACACTACCGTAGGATTTTGCGCCGTTAGTAGGCCAGTGACTTCTTCATCGCAGCGCGTTCCGTTTTCGCGTCCCTCTCGGCATATCGTTCTCTCGCGCGTCAAATCCGCCTAAACCGTAGAGTCGCAACCGTCCATTTTGTCGCTCGCGACACGGATTAGCTCGCGCTAATGTTCGCTCAATGAGCGCCGTGCTATCAACTCACTCACCGTTTCTTTCTATCGCGGCAAAATGCTTCTCGCTTTCTCGCTCAGTGTCTTATTTTCTACTTGCAAATATTGGAATATTTTTCTGAATAGAGACGTGAAAAAGCAATCTTTTAATTTAAAAAATTAATTAAGTTTACTAGCGTGATATTTTGTTCTCGCTTTCCACGTAACTTGACCGAATTTTTTTAGAAAAGAAAAATGCGTTGGATATCCTCTTTGATTTCATATAACTTTTAAGAGACGTACTTGTTGAAACGACGCAATGTTCAGGTGCGAACAACGCGGCGCGACTTGACGCAAAACACTCGCGGATTAAGCTGGATGCGCGTCCGCGCCTCACCTCGGTGTGTACGTGTGTACTCCACGCTCCATTTCTCGTTGATCCGTGATAAACGACGGTTCTCTCGAGCGGAACGTTATAAATCGCCTTGATTATGTGTACGGTCGATTGTAGAGCATTTACGCGGTCTTCTGACGTTGATACAGATTAACAGTCAAGCCGCCAGAAACTGAGGACTCTTCATCAATCTCAACGTGTCAATTGCGGAGAGGCGAATAAGATCTAAGGGTTTCAGCGGCGTTCATCGCTCGAAAGATACTCGCGTTTCTAAAAATACTAAAAAAACAAAAGAACATCGGGGTCCGACCAGTATCTTATACGAAAGAAGATTCAAAGTAAAAAGAGAGCACACAGACCAGTTTGTTAATAAATCACTTTACGCACCGACAACTGTATTAAGGTTTTTATTCCGTGTTGTGTGTTTTCTCATCATTTGTATTTCTCAAACTTATCCGAGTTGTGCGCGTCACTTAGGAAAACGTATTGGAATAAGAATTGTTGATTTATTTCACGTTTTGAAAAATCTGAGTTTCACTCCGCGCATTTTAGAAAAAATCTATAAAGCACATTTTCTCTCTACTGAACAATATAATGCGAAAAAAAACATCACTGGAAGATATCGCAGTCTATTAAAGAGTCCGTACGATTCAAATCGCGTATCTTGACATTGGTTGGATTTCAAACATAATTCTCCCCAGTCAATGAAACTATCGAACGCGGTCTCCATATGAGACAGTACTCGGTATCGTGTGATTTATCGGACCGGATTAAGCGCTAAATGCGGGATGTAAACGCGAAACTTCAACTCGCTAAAAAGATCGATGCGCTTGTACAGCGCGTCCGTAAGAGAGATAAATCAAATGAAAACGCAAACAATCGAAATGCGTGCCGTGGCACGTGACACCGACGGGGGATTTGTGCCGTTAGTGGGTCAACAACTTTACGTTCTGTTTTCACGCTCTGCGGATTTTGTTCTCGCTAAACTTACGGGCGAGATGAAGTAGCCGATCATACCACGACCGCACTCGGGCGCTGGAGACCATAAAATCGTCAACTGATCGTCTACTTTTCTCATTATTTTTTTGCTTTTTTATGCTTACCTCTCGGCGCACCATAAAAACTTACGAACACAAAAGTCTTTTGATGTCGAATTACGCGGCAAAATTTGAGAAAAATACTGCGTATCGTTATTATAATCTTATTCAGTTGTGCGACAGTTAATCTACTTCTTAAAATGATTTTTTTAAGTATACGAAAATTATAGATAAGATTCGATATGTTCTATATATTATCAGCTGATCGATTTGTCAATTGCGAACGCCAGCGCAACCGTGAAAAAATTTCGTATTTGTATCTATGCTGTAAGCGAAAAATGGAAGAAAAGGTAATGTGAAATGTTGATAATAAAATGGAAGCAGATTGGACTCGATGTCATGAATAAGTATAATGAAGAGCAAGGCGGGGGGGATATACACGCCGCGCTGCCGCCGTCATCGTGAGGGATTTGTGCCGTTAGTAGGCCAAGCCTCGCCACGTTTTCACGCGGGACATATTTCGTTCTCGCTAAATCTACTCGCGATGAGGCGCAGTCGCTCATTTCACATGAGAAAGAATCGCCTGTCTTGTATACGTCATATTTTATCCGTAGTATTCAGCGGACAAATGTTACTTTATACGCCGGAATGTGCGACAGATAGAAATTCTATTTCACGAGGATTTACGCATCAAATATCCGACAAAAAAAAAACCAGACGACGATGTTATTTTCAAGTGTGTCATTCGATATGTAATTTTTTTATATTGTACGCATTTTGTAAAAAAAACAAATAAATTTGTTTAACAGATTGCAAATTACGTGCTTCACAAACATACACAGGTAATTAAAAACTTGGCTGCAAATGTTGTCTAATTGGATTTATATTTACGGACGGATACAATAACTATAACAAGGCAATTTGTTGCTCGTTTTACGTATAAATAAAAAAAATAGTTTTAATAAAACTATGAATGTCCGATATTATTGTTACCACTTTTTACTTTCTCACGACTGAAACTCCTCCGAAACTCGTTAATTATTACATTACTTTCAAGTTCGTCTGAAAGGACAAACGGGAGCAAAGTGCAAAAAGTAGCGCAAGATTTACTTGGGAAGTGGGGGACGACTTCGTTATTAAAAGATTAATCGCAAAGTACTGTCACTGAGTTTCGATGGAGAGAAGAATCGCAGACAATGGCGATTTCTTATATATATATATAATGTATGTATGTATATAAAATATATAAACGGGGATGATTGTGGTTGGGCAAAAGGACACTTTGAAACAACAATCCGCGCTCCGATATGGTCTTTTCGTGTTTCAAAGGGAGGACTTCGCTTTCTTGCAATCATCGTGATTACCACCGGCAAGTTCGAGCAGTTAACGAGAGGAACTAACTATCGACCCGCGGAGAACTGCAAGCCGGGACACTATTGCCGTACGGTTTATGCCGTTACTGGGTCAGCCCGCTCGAGCGGGTTTAAGAGCCGAAAAGAAACGACTAACGGCCGACTCGTTCGATCGATCATAATTAGTCCGGGTTAATCTCTATTTGCTGTTAGACGAGCGATATCGGAAAGAAAGGAAGAAAAAAGCCTGGATCACAGGAAGCTTTCCCAAAGATCGTCGTGCCTCGCTGGCACAACGGTATACTTTCACCCTGTAACTTCTCTCGCGATTCAGCGCGCTATCTTCTGTGTGCACCTACAAAATCGCGAAAAGTATTAAGTGACGAGCAGAAAGAAAAAATTTGTTTTGTGCTCATCAAATCGAGATATCGCGTTCGATTTTATATCTGGGAAAATATCTTCTATATATATTTTTTTTTATCTCAAAGAGAGATTTTCGTCAAGTTGTTCAAATTGCAGTCGAAGAGTAAACGGTTGATAAAATGGCTCCACGTGTACATACATAGGTATATACTGGGAAGTTATGTGCTGAAGCACATCTTTTTTTTTTTTTTTTTTTTTTTTTTTTTTACGCACCGAAAAAGCCGCGGACTTCCAGGATTCTCGATCTTCTCCCTTGAGCTCTTTTACGGCGAGCAACGATACGTGCCGAGCGCGCGATTGCGATTCAGCAGCGCGAAATATCCGGCGAATAGTGGTTGACATCGTCACTTCCGCCAGCTCAGTACGTTTTATTTAGGAAGTAAAAGGACTCGGCGCTCTACCGTAAAAACACTCGAGCAACCGCGCGCGCTGGCGATAAAATTAAATCGCGCTCGATTTACAGCTTCTTGTGCGAGAGACGTCGACAACGTTCCACTTGTCGACTAAACAGGAAACACGTTACTTTTGTAAACGAGAGAAAATCCAGTTATTTCTGCTCGTCACTAGAGCAGCTACTGACCCATTAACGCTCGCAGTTTCAACTTTCAATAGACGAGCACGGCAGGAGAGCCAGAAATTGGCGAAGTTACATCGTTGGGAGTGTCCTACTAGGTGGTCTTTCATTTGGACGGACGATGTAATTATCTCGACGACGTGAATGATAAACAGAAAATTTTGAATCGTCTAAAATTATTCTCGCGCTTGTCTCAAATTGCCTTGTTATATTATTGAAAAAAAACACGCTTTCTCACAAATAATACCTTGCGAAAATAAGCGGACAAAAGTTTCATTTACAATTTAAAGAGCGCTCTAATGGAATTTTTTAATTTAAGAGAGATGATTTGAAATCTCGATCGTACAAACAACGATAACACAACTTGATGATACGAGCTACGAATTGAACGATCGTATACATTCGACGTTAAATAGGCCTTTGGCCTTGTCACCTTGTATTTATGACTACCGTTACTAGGCCGGCTCCTTCGCCGTCACTCGCGCGCGCTCTATTTTCACCGTTCAGCGCGTTTAATACCTACCTACTTCGTCGGTCGTACGACCGTCGCAGAATATGCGTACGGTGCATTATAATACCCCGGGACCAACATCGCGTCCTCTTCGCAGTGCAGAAGAAGCGGTGCCTCGGCTCGCTCGTCTATCAATTTCACGACGCCGCGCCGCTGCGCGCTTTCGAGACACGCTTCTCGTCTCGCACACTCGACGCCGCTCGATAGTACAAATCGTTTAGATCGAGAGAAGATGTGCCATCTCGCGTATCCTCTTCTGCGAGACAAGATGCACTCGAGACCGTCACTCTCTTCGGGTGCGCTAATCCAGCGAAGTCTCTTTTGCGCGAAACTCTCCTCCGAGAGCGGCGGCGCTTGCTACCTCGCTCTCAATGCGGAAATACCTTGATGCGCATTATCACAGCGCGTTTAGCGCTAAATAAGCTCGTAATTTATTGTGCGCGAGGCGAACAATCCGCTTCGAATTTATATAAGTTTCGAAATAAACTCGGTCGGAGTTTTAAAATACTTTCCCGCGAGCGAGTGGATTGTATGCTACAAAAGGATTATCCTTTGTTCTACGCTTATCGAAGAGTTTTATTATCGAAAGTCGCTTTCAGAGAGAAAGTGAGAAAAAGAGCAACGTTAAATCCGCGCACGCGGAACACACATTCTTCAATTCGAAGAGCGAATTTCAAAGCAAAGGATCTTAAAAGCTGTAAAAACGCTTTCATTTATAAGAGTTTTTCTCACCGTCGATATACAAACTCTTCTCGCGGAACACGAATAGTAGTTCGAAACAATTACACATTGTTTTCTATTCTTTGAATGGAATAAATAATTACCACAGCTCGCGCTCGATTAAGTGCCAATAAATCATTTGCAAGCTGTTTACATTTTCGGGAAAAATAATTGAAATTACAAACGCAGGTTTTTGTCGATACATTAGCTACTCATTTGTTTCGTTAACTGTAAATACTTCGTTTCCGAGAGAGACATTCGCATCTGCTCCCGTGTTTCTAGAACTTTTGTTTTTGCTGTCGGGACTGAAATTCTTACTACGAGTGCATCTTTCGCCGTTGAAGGATGAAGAGTGTCACGGCGATAGACGACATCAGCCGCGAATTCGTCACCGCGCTCGCGTCGGAAGTCTGTTTTCTGCATGACTATATACAGGGTGTCCCAGTACGACTTTAACAGCTTTCGTAGGTAGGTAGAAGGAGTAAAACTGAGTCGAAAAGTCCTGTACCAATTTG
>QVOA01022722.1:0-14702 GCA_014825685.1 Pseudomyrmex cubaensis
CTTTGTCTTAGAGTATATAAATTCACTCTATTGAAGTGAATATTGACTTCACATAAAGTGAACTAGTCAGTGACTCTATGATTAGAGTATAAATAAGCCGGATTTTCACTCCAAAAAATTTAGAGAGAAAATATAAGCTTGAGAATGTTAAAATGATAATTATTCGTCAGCGCTTAAATACTGTGAAAATAAGCCGTGAATAATATCCCACGGAAGAATAAGACGTAAAAAAAAAACAGCCGCTATACTGGCTAAGTTTCCATCATGAAAATTATCTTCGCCATTACAATCGTGTAAGCCTCCGGTGCGAAGGCGATCTCCTTTCAATCTCGCGCGGGGGTTACACACAAAGCGTGATTATATCTCGAGCTCTATCTTAACAACCGCCGTGGAGGGGAGACGTTACAAAAGTGACTTAATTTATGTATTCGCGGAAGGAAAATAATTGCGCGTATTAAATCTGATTATTTTACTGCTCGCGCTACATGTGGATGTGCGCTGGCAATTGGGGCGCAGAGGACGGGAGGAGGTGAGAGGGAGGAGGGAAAGAAGAAAGAGAGATATCTCTCTAATTGTGAGTATAAGTTTCGCGTTTTATTTAGTTTACCTGGAGTCTTCATGGAGTGCGGCCGCGCTCGCCAGCTACTAATTTCGGTTTCACCGATCGAGATAAGACCGGTATTTTTATCAACGTAAAACCGCCTCGCGTCGCCAAGTTCTTAATTTTCACCCTTTAGGACTCGTCCCGCCGTACTGACATTCCGACGCGGGTCGTTAGATGCGCTTACGAATGACCAATAAGCGGTCCCGTTTAATCGACACGCATCGTCAATAATGTAAGATTCGCGAATATCAACTCGCCGATCACATTCGTGCCGAGCAATAATAATAATAAAGTCGCAGTACGTCTTGATACGCGAGAGAGAGAGATCGTTTACAAAGTTGGAGAGAAGGATCTTGGCTCCGTCCGGAAATTTCACGTGGTCGCACAAATGTTCCTCAATTAAGGATAAATCGACGCGTTATCGCGTATCCTTCGTTCGCGACAAACTGAAACGCGAGCATTGCGATGTCGATTGGCGTCGCCTCCGTGTGTTTCTCGACACAGTCCAATTTTATTTTCGATATTTCTCCGGTGTTTTATTTATTGGGAAAGGGATCAATATCTGAACTTTTGTATGTATACGTAGCGTCATGAAATTATTTTTTATAACATAAAATAATCGAACAAATATGTATCGGCTCTGTTAAATACAAACTAAATCAAGAAACAGGACTGTGACAGGACTGGATGTAAAACATATTCTTGCACGTACATCCAGCGTACGGCTGTCAGAGTCCTATTTTTTCATTTTTTAAGGTTTTAGTTTATAAAATAATAATTTTTTTAAACAAACAGTTTTAGTTTTATATATTTTTTAAATAGTTTTTGTATTTCAATACTGTTTAATTTTTAAAGTAAATCAAAGTAAATTAAAAAAAAAAAAATCATCGCTCGAGACGATTTCGAAATTGTCGACGCGACGTTTGCGGCGGATGTAGTCAAAGAGAGACATTCGCAAAGGGCCTAATAACAATTAAAACGAATGATTAACACAGACGATACGCGCGCGCGCGCGCGATCATCGCACGCTCCCTTCCACACACTTCGTCAAGAAGCAAAACGACGCGCTATACACGAATCGTAAACGAGGCGGCGGCGTCATTCCTTAGAGCCCGATGACAATCTCTCTCCGCAGGACCGGCTAGGTGTGGTCCTACGGCGGAGCCAACGGGTTTCCAGGAACGCGAGCCATTAGACCTTCTGGCTGGTGTTATAAATTGTACATCGTTTAATTAGGCTCTCTCTTCGCCGGGCCCGTGTTAGGGACGGCTCACAGTTATTTACCATTTACTCCCGCAGCCCCTTATGTGGTATCTCGAAGCTACCGTGCATCAAATTGGATCGGAATTGGGAACGAAGGGCGGCCGCGTCTAGAGAGTCAGAACCGAAGCAACAGCCAGAAGCGGCGATTGTCGTACAAATACGAATTCCTAATCATCATGTGACGGTTCTTCTCATCCACGTGAAAATATCAATCAATAAATATATAAACAGAAATTATAAAATATCATTTAAAAAATATGCGTGATATAAAATTAAATATTGAAGAAATTTTGCGACAAATGCGCGTTTTCACTTTAGAATCGGGGCGTTAAAACATCGAAACGTAATTCTTTCGCAACCGGAAGAAGAAATATCGTGTACGTCGACTTACAATCTAGTGTCGAAGTAATAAAACGTCATAACAGAGCTTATATCCGTTCTTCGCGAAAAAGACGCGAACGTGTTCTTCGGACGTAAAGCGAAATTTCACACTCCTGTTTCGCGACTCGCGCTTAATCGGATAAAACGACGGCGATGTGTGTAAGCGAGCGCACGATCGTACGTGTAAACAGAGGTCAATTAAGAAAGTCCTCGCTGGGGATCCACCTCCCTTTGGCTTCTCGCTCGAAAGCTCTAATTATTTCTTACTCGCGGCGATCACTTCCGCACGTCCCGAGTAGTAGGTACAACTATAAGCGTAACTACTGCTGCCGGGAGCATCGCGCACTTAATTGGAATCCGATAAGCGCTTCCCACGTACGTACATACGCGTGCGTTTTCCCATTAATGTATCCAAGCGGCTAAGTACAGATTACGTTTTAAAATCAAGCGTAACAAAAAGCAGAAGACGAAAACACGACAGTCGTCTCCGATATCTTCGACATTAGCCATTCAGTAAGAAGCGTCAGGTGCTTAGAAAATAATTAAGAGGACATTGTGTGTTATTTAAATATTAAAAAAAAAACACAAATAATTATCTGTGAAAAAAAAAACAAAGTTAGTTTTGTTATTAATTTCTTTAGCTCTCTCTTAAACTCGGAAGAAGAAAATGTTCACACTTCTATTCGCTGGTTTTTTTATTTATCTTAAAAGAATAAAAAAAATAAAAATAAAAATAAAAGACAAACAATAATAAAAGCAATAAAAGTTGACAAGTTTACGATCCTTCTTCGTTCGTAACGAGATAACAGCAGAAGATCGTTTTGTCACGCTCATTTCAATTGTTTTTCTTTTGTCTTTTATTGTTTGCTTCATCGTTTGTTCCGAGTGTAAGAGATATTATAAAATTTATAAGCTAGACGTAACAAGGAGATTCACTTCTCCTATTTTGGTGCCAAAACTCTTCGAGAGTAGCTACTGTACACTCGGTTATTTGAGACGGCGTGTCTTCACTCGACTAATTTCACTTTATCTCAAAGGCGTATCTCAGAAATGCAAATCAGACGTGCGTTAAAAGAATTCGAATTAAAATTATGCTTATGAGAATTCGTCTCGCTGGCAAATTTCGCGGTACGGCGAGAGAGAGAGAAAGAGCGAAGCGATCCGAATGATTCTCGCGATATACCCCCCTCGGTAGCCGCGGAAACGGGTTAACGTCCGTGTTATTTTTGCCCGAAGCTGTCAACCCGGGAATCCGTGCGCTAACAAGGTGCCGCATCGGTCCTCCATCCGAGTCCGTTTTTCTCAATGATCCTTTGGGAAGTACGGCGGGTGTTCTCCGCGAGAGGATCTAACGAGGAGTCAGCTTTTTGCGTATTAAAATATCGACTAATTGCCCCAGGATTCTGCCATCGTTTTTGTCATCTCCGCCGCCGCCACTGCCCGGACGTGATCCGCCACTCGAACATTTCCGAAATCTCCGATCGAGATGTATCCGTAGCGTCGTTTTCTCAAAATAACTTTTCTCGCGCTTTAAACGTTCCACGAATACCTAACTTATTTATTACGTGATATATACTACATAATAATAAACGTTATGATGTGTTATGATACTTTTATTAAATTTTTTTCCCCGTGTCCACCTCCATATAATAAATATTATGTAAGTACGTTATACATATTAGAGAATATAAAAGAAATGATTGAGCTGTTCTTCAGCCGCTATAAATCCGAGGACCAAACGATGATCGGATTATAATCCCGATTGTAATCAATGTATACACACACGTCTCGATTTCTTTGGCGTCGATCTCGGCGAGAAATCGAAAAAGAGGAGAAGCTTCCTCCTTCTCTCCTTCATCTATATTCATAAGAACGAGTCCCGTTGGAAGCAATTAATAGTAGTAGCATTCTTCGCGGCGGAGAGACGGGTCTCTGGAAATAATTACGATCTTTTCGTTTTTCATCGCGCCCGCGTCTGGGACCATGAACATCGTTAATCGGCTGCTCAGCTACCGTCGTCGTCGTCGTCGTCGTCGTCGTCTCTCCGACAAAATCGGACGAATAAACGAGCGTTTAAGCCGACAATTCATAATGCGGTGTCATTTCATCCTATTTACAAACCGGTCGCGCCACCGACTGTCGAGGTAGAAAGATATTAAAGTGATTTCCGTCCGTCCGCCCTCGCGCTCCTCGCCTCGGCTTCGCGTCGTCGGCGCTAATTGCTCCTGGAATACCAAGAGCCGGTGGAACACCTACTTAAACTAGAATTCCGCGCGACAATCGTCCCGCGTGTAAAACGCTTTCGCGCCCGGTAAAACTGCGAGGCGATTAAATGCCCGATACAGTTATTATCTCTCTTTATAGCGATGCGTCTCTCTCTCTCTCTCTCTAGAGACTAAAACTAAATTCATGTGACAGCACACAATTCTACCAACAAACGTAAAAACTCTCGTAACACTTGTAAATTATGACAAATTGCATCAGGTTTAAATTATGAAATGACAATTTGTCTGAATAAATTCTTTGTATTATTTATGTTTACTTTTTTAATTAGTAAATTCGCGCTCGCAATAAAAACTTTTCAAATTTTCTAAAATTTTTAATTCTGTTCTCTTTCTCTCTATCTTTCGAAATCTTGCAGATGTTTGTTATGCGCACGATCGAAAAGTAAATTTACAGAGGATGTAACGAGGCAAACGAAATTGCTCATGAATTTTACTGACGATTCCGCCTCTTCGCTTTCCTGTTTCGTTCTATCGCTTAATACGTGTAAGAACGGCCATCAAGCTTGTTCCTAATTAGGAGTTCGGTTCCTCGGTACTTTTGAAGAGTCCGCCGCGAGGCGCGTTTGCATCGGCCGCGGACTTTCTTGCGTACGCGGCGGATAACTTTCTCGCCGTAAGCGCGCTCCGATGCCGCCTCTCGATCGGCTTCGTAAATTTCCTACGAAGTCGCAAACGAGATTTCGTCTCGATTCATCTCGCCGGCAATTACGTAGGTAACGGCACATGATCCGCGCGGGCTCTCGCTCACCCGATGCGCCCGATTTATGGCGTTTCGAAGCGACGGACGACGCGCGATTATTTTACTCTACGATTTTATCGTGACGCGGTACATCTCGCGAGCAGACCCGGACACAAATCCGTAAAAGTACACGTGAGCACGTACGTATGTACACATTTGTTCCGCGCGATGTAAATCAAAATAATTTGTAAGATATCACAAACATGGGAATTCAATACCGTTATAATATATTACGAGCTAAACTTCAACGAGAAAGTGATGAAAAAGGAAATAAATAAAGTAGTGAATAATTATAAGAGTGTGCTATCGCAAGGATCTACACCTCATTTGGAGTAACAAGAAAATATAAATATAATATAAATAAATCATAAATTATCGTACTATCGCACATCTCTTCTTCTTCTTTTCTTTCTCCTTTTAACATATATTACATTTCAATTTACGATCAGAGCGCGAAGGAAATAATTTGCTTCATTCTTCGGATATAGTCTCCGATTCGCTCTAGTCCTCAGCAGAAGACACAAAGTCGAGTTGAAACAGTGGCAAACTTCTAATTAGAGAAGATGAGGCCCCTTCCCTTGATAAATAATACCACCGAGGTGCCCTTCTCTTTCTTTCGACCGTGCGACTGACTTTCCGTGGCGCGTCTTCGTTTTGCCCTTGTATAAATTAGTTCCAGCTGCCACATAATGGCATGTCGATGCGCTACTGTCTCCTGTATGGCTACCTCTTTCTCTCTTTCTTTCTTCGCGTTCTACTACTCTTTCGAATTTTAATTTGCCTTTTCTTTCGTCCACGAGCTTTCTTCTCCTCTTCCCGTCGGTCTCTCTCCGTCCAATTTTCACTAGACACGTATCTAAGCTGTTCCTCTCTTGACTCTTCGACCGGCACCATTTCGCTTTCTTCTTCATCCGCGCTCTCGTCAGACCGGGCTGTGTTTATAATTTACGACCAATTAATTTGGATAAACTCAACGAGAGTGGACCTCTGCTTTTCGATGCACGCGTGAATATTTTTCCCTTTCCCTTTTATTCGCTCTTAAATCTTTCCGACTTATCTTATTCACCGCGTACACGTTTCCGCTCTTACGAGCTCTTCGATAATCGATCTCTACTTTCTGTCGCGTCTGCAAAATAATCAAAACAAAAAAAACCTCGTGAAGTCCACGCTGCAATTAAAATTCATATAAAAAATATTTTCTTCATAATTAATTTTCAATAAAAAAAATCATATTATAAAGTTAGGTACATTGTGTGTAGTCGACGAACGAGAAAAAAAAAATTCAGGTCTATTGTTCCACGTAATTAAGACACAGACCGTTGTTCCTCGCGGCTTGCGTTTTATGGATCACGCCGCTGGCGGCGTGGCCGATGCTCGCGACGAGAAGGGGGTTACGAGAGAACAACCTGGCGAGGTGCGTGGCGAGATCCGGTGTCGTCGACAGGACCTGCTTGGTATTCCGCTCCGGTTCGAGGGCATAATTGGACGCCAACCTGGCGACGCTCCTCCGCGTATCGCGAAGACAAGAAATTATTCTTTAATTAATTGTCAGCGCTTTCAATGTGGCCGTATGCGTAGGATCGGACGGCGGCGCTGTACATAAATTTCATCTATATGGGAGCGCGCTGATCGCGCCTTGAGAGAAGCGGAGGCGGATTGCCGAGACTTTGGAGAACACTTAGATACTGGCAGAGAGAAGAGAACGAGGAGGGAAACACAGCTTCCGATCTACACGGGTAGCGAATATCTGGCGTCTGTTTTGTAAAGCCTTTAACGGTGAATCGCTCTTAAAGGATCTTCCGTCGTTCTCGCGACGATTGGTTCCTGAAACGCGCACGTTTGTTCAATATCCCTCCCGCGATTTTGAACGGCACTGTAAATTGATGACACGTATTTTCGATAAATTCGATATTTCAACGATACGACGAAGAAGTCGAAACGTTTTGAAAATCCGCGAATTAGTTCGCGTCTAGATTTCACGCGGTCTAAAATACTAAAAACACGTTCCTTTCGCATTATTTGTTCATGTAAATTCCGAAATATCAACAAATGGCTGAGAGACGGCAATTATTTGAATGGTACGCAGCGTTTGTTTCTCTCTTGGGAAGTTGCGAAAAAACGTGCTGCAGGCGCCTATGGCCACACATCGTAAAATAAGACAGGTGCACACCAACGAAAACACACACACGTACAAATATAATAACGACAAACGTGCGTGATAAAGATGTGTGTACGTATCTGTGTGCATTCTCTCTCTTTCTATGTATATATATATATATTTTATAATTAGCCGCGAGAGAGAGCCCTTTCTTCGATAAATCAGCGCGCCGCCCAGGCTTAAGACTTAATTAAAAATTTAGTCAAAAACCAATTAGCAGCCACGGCGGATTAACATATTTCTAATTATCTGGCGGACACTTTCGGCCGTCTTATATCGGCGGATTGACTACTTGCCTTATATGAAGCCGACTTGTCGATGACTGTGCGATACATTCGATCGGGCCGGGCAAACCCCCACGTGCTTTTTTTTCTTCTCTTTCTCCCGCTTCAATATATACATATATGATGCCTTATTCAAGAAAGAAGTTACGCCCGACCAATTTGATCATTGTGTTATTTGCAGCTTTATTAATCACGACGTTGTGCGAAAAGTTCGCTCACGAATTCTTTTTGTTTTTATTTTGTACGTGCGGTAAATCTCTTGAAATTTCTCAAGAAAATTTCACTCTCGTTTATTTTTTTTGTACAACGGAAAGAATATCCTCTACGGGAAGAAATAAAAATAGTCATTGTCTAGTGGAGTACTTGAAAAATAGGGAAAATAAAAAAATGGCATATTTTTATTTCGAAATATAATTTATGTAATATTGTGAGGAAAAAAAGTTGTGTTGTTTCTTCGAAATACATGTTAATTGCGTCACACACCCACACATACACAAGGGTTGAAGAATCGACGGAACGTAAATACTGAAATCACTTTTATTTTTCGCTATCATATATTTATATAATATATACTTCCATGGATAAATTATCATCTTACATTTATACAAGGCGCATGGAGGTACGTCTAAGAAACCTCACATCACATTCGTAACGTTAACGTTTTTTTACTGTCGATTAACAGTTCCGTCTCTCTCTCTCTCTCTCTCTTTCGATTTGCAATCAATACAGATAATACAAGAATTTACAAACGCATTGTTTCTATATGTTTTCGTTATGTGCATAGAAAATAATGTAACGTGAGCTTGAGAGATCAAAAATCAAGGAAATCAAATATTTTAAATTTTCTCAACAAAGAATTAATAATTAGCTCTTTAATAAAAAAAAAAATCATTATACTCGTACTCGGTTTTAACTTTGAATTTGTTTTTTTTGTCATAGATTTTAGACTCGGAATTGTTCAAACGTACCTCGCACATATTCACGCCGCTGCTCTTTTTCGGTCCATATTTAAAAACAAATGCCTGCTAGAATCCAGTGCGGTCCAAATTGTTTAAACTAACCTTTTTCTCGAACGCGCTCGCTGTCTTCGCAATTCCTCTTCTTCGAGGACATTCGATTCGAAGCGTCCTGTACACGTGTGTATATATACATACGTACACCCACAGTTACCGTACGAACGCATATCTATTTACACTATGTACATTCAATGCTTTCTCTTGAGATCAAAGCTTGGAGCGCCTTTCCCGGGCGGCGCCGATAAACATACAATTTTTTTTTTTTTTTATCGCTCAGAGAGAAAATTACAACGACATTGTTTCTTTTTGAGGTTTACAGGTCTCCGGAACGATTTATCTTTGAAGTTTTGATTATCTGTATAATCTCTGAAGAGATAAGACGTTCACCTCAACGCGACTCTTAGAGAATTTTCGGTTTAAACGAATCTGTAATCTTTGGAACTTTCTGTCTCCTTGTGAAACAAACTCACAGGGGATCATCTTGCTTCATCGAGAGTTCATAGTCATAAGAACAGATTGTCGGATTAATCGTTCGAAGACGATATCAGAGAACGACTCGTTGAAATTCACACGCGTGTTGTTATTAAGGTCGGTGTCCAGGCGGTCCCATGAACATGGCCGCCGCCGCCGCAGCATGGGTGTGCCTGGCCATGGCAGCGGCGATGAAGGGAGGCACTCCCGGAGTGCCGGGCGGACCTACCCCGGAAAACATCAGCCCCGAGCCGAAACTCGGATGCAAAAGGGGTCTCGCGGATAGTCTTAGCTTCTCTATTTCCGCCTCCTGCAGTCGCTTCGCCTTGGCTCTACGGTTCTGAAACCAGATCTTCACCTGAAACATAATGCGGTTGTGATTAAGAATAATAACAACAACAACAACAAGTCGCCAACACGATATGGTCGGATAATAATTTGTTTGCAAACAAATATTCCTATTCACGTTGCTCACGAGTGTCATTAAAAATCTCGGCGCGAAAGAACATAAAAATTCATGGTTGCTCTGTGCCGCGCGATATATCGCGTTTGGGTGCGAACATTACGTAAGTATTACGCCGTTATTAGTCGAAGTCGTGTTTAACATCAGCGCACGGGGATTTACTATCGGCAAACAGCACGCGTTACCGCGCGCGCACACCTGCAAACGCAATTAATAAAACTACACACAATAATCGTAATTAACGCGCATCGCTGAATGACCGAGAATATCGCGGCACGTTGTAGACGAAGCAAACAGAGGCTTTTGCGCAAAACGTATGCAAACATTTAGCGCATTATTAGTTAAAACGGTCAAACAGAAGCGTCACAGTTTCTAGCGAGAAATTATCGACGCATTGAGAAATCCTCGATGGTCACGATCGATGGCAACGATAATACGGTCGAGTTTATATAATATATATATACAGGGTGTCCGTAAAATTTTGCCACAGCCGAAGTATAGAGATAGATTGAGTTAAATTGAATAGAAAAGTTATTTGCCATTTTGCAAAATTCGCAATAGGTAATGAGATATAAATTAATAAATGTGAGCCAATGAGCACGTGGAAAGCGATGGTTCTGACTCTGTAGGCGTGTATGATTGTCGCGTGGCTCCCATTTCTACGTAAAGGTAGAAATAGTAAAGGTTTCTACGTAAAGATCTTCGGCGTACCGCCGAATATCGGTCGACCGCTGTTTGCTTGTTTATTCCGCCTCTCATTGCTAAGACAATGCATGATGTAAGCCATTTTTCTTCACTGACAATCACACACGCCTACAGAGTCAGAACTATCGCTTTCCATGTGCTCATTGGCTCACATTTATTAATTAATATCTCATTAACTATTGCGAATTTTGCAAAATGGCAAATAACTTTTCTATTTAGTTTAACTTAATCTTCAGTTTAACTTAATCTCTATACTTCGGCTGTGTCAAAATTTTACGGACATCCTGTATATACATATAATACGAGTCGCGCGTATAATAACGCGCGTAAAATCGCGTTTAATTGTTATTTGCGCAGTCGTTTACGAATTCCGCGGCGTTTGCGCAGCTGTCGCATTGAATCGACAGCTAATTTGCGGCAGCTCGGCACGAGGATGCGGTCACGGAGACTCGCGATGCCTCTGATGTCAGGCTTACGAAATCGATTTCCGCATCAATGCCGCTTTTAACGATCGCTTGTATTTCAATATACATACGTGAATACATCAATATGTGATAATTACTTGTGCACTCAGATGTAGTTTTTCTTAGAGAAAAACACATCGTGAGAAACATTATGCCGCAACGTTGTGAAAAATATTCTGACTTCGACGCGACCGACGTTTCTGACGACTCGCAATAACAACTCAATTAGGTCAATCTTTCGTGCAATCAAGTCTGACACAAAGTCATTAAAAATTAAGAAGTTTGTTCAAGTTAAATTTCTCGTACAAAAAAAAAACAAAACCCCAGATGTAATGCATCAATTATTGCTCATTAATTACATAAATTAAAATCAATTAAAATCAATTCAAGAGAAAAAATTAATTTGGCGAAGAGAAAAAAAGAAAGAGAAAAAAACTGCTCCGAAAAAAAAGACACCGATCTGCTTTCGTGACCTGTTTTTCGTAAAAAAAAAAAGATCAGAGAGGTACTGCGAAATAATAAGTTTATTTTGCAAGACCCATTGATGGATGTCGTCACGGCGCCGGCGTATCGCGATTTGAATTGTATAGACATATCTCTTTGTCCGTGGTGAATAATGAGAGGAGAAGAGAGCACGCGGAGGAACGGTTCGGTGGCTCGAGCGACACACACGAGGAGGAGATGGCGAGGTAATCGGTAGCTTATCTAAGCAAATGAATGCGACGCGCGGCTTCATTTCGACTGATGCATTGTAACGAATGCGCAAAGTGTATCTTGGCACGCCAACCGTGCGATAACGGCATAGGTCTGTTAGACATGTGGCGGGGAATGACGACAGCCCGAATATAGAGAATCACATAGATATGTATTCACACTTACTTTCTCTTTTTCGAAATATTTTATTTAATATTGAGCGAAAAAATTATGTAATTATCAATTTTTTTTTCATAACGTACATTGCGCGAGATTGGATTTCTTAATTTCAGATAAAGTTAATTGTGTGCTTGTGCATGTCGACCGATGTGTCTCTCACCTGCGTTTCCGTGAGGTGAAGGGACGACGAGAACTCCGCTCTTTCGGCTATCGTCAGGTACTGTTTCTCGCGAAATTTTTTCTCGAGCGATAACAGCTGCTGCGTCGTGAACGGCGTTCTTGGTTTTCGATTCGGTTTGTGTTTTCTGAGAGTGCATCTGACCGGGCCTGGTCCAGGTCCCGGTAATCTTAAATCTCCTGAAATCACAAAGCGTACATACAAACATATTTAAATTGACACAGTAGCAAACTTGCGGCATAATTGCAATTCCGTGTTTCACTCGAGAGACATGAGCAATTTACGTTTAGGATGTAAATTCTCGAGAGTAGAAAATCACTCGACATTGCGGTCTTCACCGTTTTTTGCGTCTCCTCTCTCACAGTGAATCGATCTAAGTCGATATTCCTGTTTGCGCGTAAAAAGAAATGACGGATTTAAATAACATTATTACGCGCTGCTAACCAACATTACTCGCCATATCTGCGTCGTTACAGTGAGTCGATAATAATTTCGACATCCGCGGGATATTTGTGTTCATATTATTAAAGCACCGGTCTCCACCATCTTCACTCATCAGCGCGCTCATCGAGATGATAATTAACGTCGAACGTGAAACGTTAGTGGTTGAATTTACGAGAGTTCGACTACGGTTAAATGCGATTTCATAGGTTTCGCGTGATGAAGCGATTACTGACGAGGCAGGACGAGGGTGCAAATTAAATCATAAAAAATAAATCGCGCTCGAATGCTCAGCGCCTAATTATCGGACCTAATCGTCCTGGTCTCTCTTCGCCATCCGGTTGTTGGTTATCGTTGACCATCGTTATTTCTTGACTGACTCAGGTATGTGCAATTAGCTGATACCTGCGTAAAAAATCTTGTCATTTTTTTTTTTTTTTTTTGAAGCAACGTAATTTCGTCGGTCATTATAATATTGATTTGCATTCTTTTTCGTATAAATGCACTCTGTTATGAGGTTTCTTTTTAGATTAATATAAATAATTTGAGGCAGAGAGAGAGCCAATACGAATCGGGTGGGATGGACAAAATCATCGAAAAAAAAAAAAAAAAAAAATACTTTACGTCACAAAACAAAACGTATCAGCTTTAAAATTTTATTTTCAATAAAAGAACTGTAAAAATTCATTGCAAATCAATAAAGAAAACAAACAATGCATCAGCGCACCTTGAAGTATTAATAGATATATAATCAGCACTTTAGACGGAAAAAATAAGCATATACGTGAAATGATCGGAAGTAAACAACAATCATGAGTTCGACATACGCAATTTAATTAGCAATTTTAATTTCGTATATATATAATACGACAGTATGTTTTGTATCTCGGTCTCTGATATTATTGTAAAAATAGTGTATTTTTGAACGGAACAAGTGGTTTAATACGTTATTGAGCACAATCACATTAAGACAGAATGATTAATGTTTCTCATACGAGATTAAAGGAGCGTACAATAGACCAAACGAACTATTGACATCCGTTAAAAATGCCGCGGCGGTCCGCAACAATTCTCCTTTTAACGCGCTCACGCGTATTTCATATAATTAGACAGATTAGTTTCCTATAAGTATCTTGCGCCACACATTCACGCAACGTGCGCCATCCAACAGAGAGTAATTGATATCTTATAAAAGCATCGGGCCCAGATGCGAAGTTACATCGCTCGTACATTTTGTACGGCCCGTATGTTGGCGTCGTGAAAAAGTGTTTTCGACATCGAGCTCTCTCGACGAAAACGATGACGATTTCGCGACGACGAGGAGGAGGAGGAGGGAAGAGACGCGCGTGGATTCCGAGCGCTAATTAACGATCGACCGGCTACTATACAAAAAAGGCAGCCACGGACTGCCGTCCCGCATTGTCGACATCGACATCAGTCGAGACACCGGTATTACTACGTCTTCCATTCTCGTTGCGCGCTGCTCGTTTCTTCCCCGTTTTCGTGCGTGTCGCGAAGCTGGCGGTTTCGCGCACATAACCGATCAATATGTTCTCCCAGGCAGGAGCTAATTAATTTCTGCTAATTAGATACTTATTCGGACGGATCAAAGGGGACCTATCCACACCGCTTTCTTTCGCGTTTAAGGACATATCGTATATGGGTCGTGACAGCACACCCATGTGTGTGTGTGCGCGCGCGCGCGCGCGCGATCTTTTATACTAAATGTTCTACTAATTATCGCGTTTTATTGCCTTCTGGCGACATTTTATTTTCATATCGATGTAACGGTGCTTTTAAATCGCACACAGCTATCGCGGCTGAGCTACTGAATTATTAATGCGCGACTAACACTTTCGAGTTGTGACATTTATCTCTCTCTGTGGTTTTAGAGAGAAAAAAAAGACTTCGTAAAAGTTTCATTTCGTTGACATTAATCATTTTGATGACATAAGGATCAAGACACGTAATATATTAAGTGTTACAAATATCACACGTGATGTGATCATATACCGAACTAAGTAAACATATTTTTATATGTACGAATTTTATATAATTTTACAGAGAACTTTTTTAACGAACATTTGTATGACACATACAAGGATGTTTTTCGGGTTTGAACCGCGTTAGTATCAGGGTTACTGATACGTATCAGATTGCTCTTTAAACCCTGATGAAGTGAGCTATAATGTTCACGAAACATCGGTATAAAAATGACACTAACGCGGTTCAAACTCGAAAAACATCCTTGTATGTTAACCCCTTAACCTACGATTTACGTTCCAACAGGGTCCAAAACGTAAACAAAATCGCGCGCCTTCGAGCCAGTATCAACATAACTCTCACTGTTCTCATCACAAAATCTTCTTTTTGAAAA